>JAXCLQ010049603.1:2299-19242 GCA_035584115.1 Cedrela odorata | reverse complement strand
TCTCCCTTCTCCTCCTTTTTCTTCCTCCTCTTCCTTTTCAACGATTAAACCCTAATTCTCTCCGCCATGGCCACCGATACAACTCAGCTCCAATTCGGCCTTCTCCTCGGCCTGGACTCGTCTCACTTCGAAATCCTAATCTCCAAACATATGTCCTCAAACGAGCAGCGCTCCCACGTCGAGTCTCTCCTATCTCTCCTCCGCCAATCTCACCCCGATGCTCTCGCTCTCAATCTCGCGCGTACTCCTCTGCTTTCCCCGAACGTCGTGCCATGTCAGCAATTCTACTCCGCAAACACCTCACCGCGAGGACTCGTCTTCCTTTATCTAAATGCGCCTGACGCCTTCAACGCAGACCAACCTCAAGTCTGTACTCTTACTCCAACTCCAGAAAGAGAACGATAAGTCGATATTGAAAAAGCTTTGCGACGCTGTTTCGGAACTTGCTGCCTCTGTTTTGCCAGACGGCGCTTGGCCAGAACTTCTCCCTTTCGTTTTTCAGTGTTTGGTTACATTCAATGCTAAAATTCAAGAATCGGCGTTGTTAATCTTGGCGCGGCTGAGTCAATTCGTTGGTGAAGTTTTAATTCCTCACATTGATACTTTGCACGAGGTGTTTTGCCGGTTTTTCGGAAATGAAAATTTTGATTTGAGGATTGCCTCGTTAGAAGCCGCTGTTAATTTCATTATGAACTGTTTACCAAGTTTCGATGATAAGGAGAAGTTTCAGGATTTGTTGCCTTTGATGAAGAGAACTCTGACCGAGGCCTTGAATAAGGGAAACGAGTCATCGGCGCAGGAGGCGCTGGAGTTGTTGATTGAGTTGGCAGTGACGGAGCCCCGAATTTTAAGAAAACGGCTGGCAGATATGGTGGGTTCAATGTTGCAGGTTGCGGAGGCAGAGGGTTTGGAGGAAGGGACGAGCATTTGGCGATCGAGTATGTCGTGTCGCTTGCAGAAGCACGTGAGAGAGCGCCTGGCATGATAAGGAAATTGCCGCAGTTTATAAAGAAACTGTTTTGGGTGTTGATGAATATGTTTTTGGATTTGGTGGATGATCCAGTGTGGCACAGTGAAGAGAGTGAAGATGAGGACGCAGGAGAGACAAGTAATTACGGGTTTGGGCAGGAATGTTTGGATAGATTGGGGATATCTTTGGGCGGGAACACGATTCTGCCTGTTGCTTCAGAATTCATTTCTATAATGCATATGAATGATTTAGTGAATGCTACATGTTGCAAGTATGATATAACTTAGATGTTTATATCCATATGTTGTATTTCTTTCAATGATTTAACGAATGCTGATTTTTTCTTTGAAAAGTATCGAGACAAAGATATAACTGCTTAATTTTGTTGCAGGCATGGGCCAGACTCTGCAAGTGTCTGGGACAGGATTTTATCCCTTACATGAGCATTGTTATGCCCCTTTGCTTCAGTCTGCTCAACTTAAGCCTGATGTGACCATTACGTCTGCAGATTCAGATGTTGATATGGATGAAGAAGATGACAGGTTTTCTTTCTGATTTTGGTTGCTTATACCTTACAAAATTTTAAATTTTCTTATGTGTATATTGTCATGGTTTTCTAGTTAATAGAAATATGTAACTTAGACTTTACAGAGGAATACAAAAAGCATCATTTGGATACCTTATCTATGTGAAATTTTCCATGTAATTTTGTTAATCCCTTAGTTAATTTTTTGTTATTATATATTTACTTGCTATATAGTCTTCCATTTTTTTAAAGTAGCGCTGCTTAATAGATGGAGATGGGCGCTTTAGAAAAATAAAGATTTCGCTTAGGATTAATCTGGGTGTTTCATCAGTTTTTTTTAATATCATCAATTTCCTTTTGCAGTATTGAAACAATAACTCGTGGGGATAAAAGGATAGGGATAAAAACTAGTGTCCTGGAGGAAAAAGCTACTGCTTGTAACATGCTATGTTGCTATGCTGATGAGTTGAAGGAAGTTTTTTTCCCATGGATTGATCAGCTTGGTTTTGGTTCAAAGAACATGGTTGTTTTAGCCCATGCTTTATATGAGGTTAATGTTGTTCTCTGTTTCTTTTCGAAAGATACCAGGTTAACAAGCTAATAATATAAATTATGCAGGTTGCTCCTACATTAGTTCCTCTTCTAAAGTTTTATTTCCATGAAGAAGTTAGGAAGGCAGCTGTTTTAGGTATTAGCTATTCTTTCCCCCTTATATGAGCTCGTGTTCTTGTCAATTGGCGCTGACAATCTTGATGTTTTCTATATGTGTTTGTTCTTAGCCATTCCAGAACTGCTGCGTTCAGCTAAGTTAGCAGTAGAGAAGGGGCAATCCCAAGGTCGCAATGAGTCCTATGTAAAGCAGTTGACTGATTACATAATACCGGCTTTGTTGGAGGCTTTACACTAGGTAATACTTCTGTTCTAGTCTTTAGTTTTATTTTTCTTATCTAATACAACCTTTCTAAGTTTATCTATTAGCTTCTTCATTTGCTTGCTCTTATACTAAGTGAGTTTACGTGTTGACGTATTTGCAACTGGCTTGCAGGAGCCCGAGGTGGAAATTTGTGCAAGCATGTTGGATGCATTGAATGAATGTATACAGGTTTGTAGTATTCACTTTATGAAGTTATATATTGTTGAACCGGGATATAGAGGGATGTTGAATGTTTTTCTTGCTTTCTTCGACATCGTGGTATATTGCGAGATGATGAGTCTAAATAACAATGTTGGAGAATTTTTTACTTCTTGGCTATTTATTCGCTTGCCCTTTTAGTATCTATCTGTTATTTGATGACAGCTGATGCCTGTTTGAAATAGGAGGTCTCAGTTTGGGTTGGGGTTGGGAGGGTACATACATAAGTGACATATTTCAATCTTAATATTTTGATACAGGTTTTTGATTTGTTTCTTCAATAGGACAAGCTCTTTTACCAGCTTCTGCATATTTTGGTCTAATATAATGTCACAACAAAATCCTAATCATTGTCATTTCTTTGTATCGATATTGCTGTGTAATTTTATTCTTCTCCTTTTGACACTTGTTTGCATACATGACGAAATGATTGTGTGATTCAATTCTTTTTTCTTTATGCAATGTTGCCAATCCTTAACCTCGATATATTTTCTCACTTTCCTGAAGCTGTTTCGTCAACCAAGGAAGCTTGAACTAATTTTATTTGTTTTACTCAGATTTCTGGACTGCTTTTAGATGAAAGACTAGTAAGGTGCATTGTGGATGAGATTAAACAGGTAATTACAGCCTGCTCCTCCAGAAAACAAGAAATGGCTGATAGAGAAAAAGCAGAGGACTTTGATGCTGAAGAAGGGGAACTGCTTGAAGAAGAAAACGAGCTAGAGGAAGAAATTTTTGATAGAGTATGTTCTATTAGCATGCATATTATTAATTTTTGGATTCCTTGTTGGTTAATTATATTTTTCTCATATTGTAAAGTTCTGATTCTTGTTTGCCCTCTGTTTCTTTTCTTAATCAAGGTTGGTGATTGCTTGGGTACATTGATCAAAACATTCAAGGCCTCTTTCTTGACTTTCTTTGATGAGCTTTCTTCTTACTTAACACCTATGTGGGTGAGTTATTTCTCCATGTTCAGCCTATATTTTTTTCTTCGTTTTTCCTTTTCCTCCTATTTATTATGCTTTCTAGTATATAAGGCTTTTGTGTATTTAGTTGTGGGCATGTGTTTGTGCAAGCCTTTTTCTTATCTGTTTACTGTGAGATTGTGCTTTCCCATATTTTGCATTGCATTTAACTGGAGTGTTTTCAACACGTACAACTAATTTTGCCTTAATTTTTAATCAGATACTTTGTGGGTCTTTCCCTTTTTTGTATTTATAGCTTTTAAGAAATAGGAATAAAATGAAAGGTCTGATGGTCCTTAGGATGTTATACGGTTCAGAAGATTCTCTACCATAATCACAGCTTGAGTCCTGCATTGGTACTACCCTTCTGTCTGGAATGTTGTGTGAGCTTTAAACGCTGTCCCACTTGACTGTGGGTAATTTGCTGCCACCTGACACAGTTGGTTTGGCTTATTTAAGTATGGTAAACAGCAATGAGATTGGATTTGAATCCAAACACACATCATCATGTTTGGATTTAATGGTTTATGGGTTAACATTTTGCTTGACCTAAGGTTAGCTGAGTTTTTTCTTTTTCTTTTTAAGCAAACAACATAAGTTAATGCCTTGTGAAATTTGTTTGACGCATAATTACTACATCTGTATCTTCATTCTTTTTTTCTTTTTTTCTTTTTTTTTAATTCTTTTGGGTTGAAATGAAATTTTATGAGCACAATAACTTGGCTTTTGTTATTGCTGACTATGTTTTTGATAATCTAGGGTAAGGATAAAACAGTAGAAGAGAGGAGAATTGCCATTTGTATATTTGATGATGTCGTGGAGCACGGCCGTGAAGCAGCACTCAAGTAAGCCTTTTATTTATATTTATTTTGTTGAATCATGAATAATGATGATCTTTAATGTCATCATATGTAACTAACTTGTTGATGAAACAGATATTATGACACTTACCTTCCTTTCTTATTGGAAGCCTGCAATGATGAATATCCGGATGTTCATCAGGTTTGCATTCTTTTTTGTTTCTGTTTTGTTTTTATTTTAAGTCATTGTGTGATCCACTTGGAAAATAAATGGCAATATCTTTTCAGGCAGCGTTTTATGGGATTGGTGTTTGCACTGAGTTTGGGGGTCTGTGTTCAAACCCCTTGTTGGAGGGAAGTTGTTTCACACTTGAATGAGTTTTCTCTGCAATTATGGTCTGATGTAATGTGTCAATAAATTTTTTTCTCTATCATTTTGTAGAAGTCCTTTCCAAGTTAAATGTTGTCATAAGGAACCGGAATGCACTGCATACAGCGAATGTAATGGCATATGACAATGCCGTTTCTGCTCTTGGAAAATTTTGCCAATTCCACCAGGATAGTATAGATGCAGCTCAGGTACTTTATTTTATTTTAATTTTTACTTTTTATGTCTACTGTGCCTTCACAACTGTCATCAGAACTGAAGGTTTTCTAATATCAAAAGTTGGTTGTGAGGTTAGAATATTATCAAAAGGAAAGCAAAAGGGTTAAACATTCTTGCAACTTTTTTATATGGCAGGTTGTCCCTGCCTGGTTAAGTTGCTTGCCAATAAAAGGTGATTTGATTGAGGCCAAGGTTGTGCATGACCAGCTTTGTTCAATGGTGTAAAGGTAGGGGTTGAATTTGATTTTTCTCTTTTCTAGCTGCATTAATTTCCATATTTGCCACATATTAATTTTGAAAACAATTGCATATCTTTACAGGTCAGATTGGGAAATTTTAGGGCCTAACCATCAATATCTTCCCAAAATAGTCACAATTTTTGCTGAGGTTTTTTATTTTGAAACTCAATTGTTGGACTTCATTTTCTTTTTTGAAGAAAATTGTTTATTTCGCTCTTTCAGAATACTTTGTTTTATTTTATTTTCAAATTTGTGGTAATATTCTTCTTGTAGGTTTTATGCTCAGGTCAAGATCTGGCTACAGAGCGAAC
This sequence comes from Cedrela odorata, assembly GCA_035584115.1. Taxonomy (NCBI): domain Eukaryota; kingdom Viridiplantae; phylum Streptophyta; class Magnoliopsida; order Sapindales; family Meliaceae; genus Cedrela; species Cedrela odorata. The sequence continues at coordinate 13,692 of JAXCLQ010049603.1, read as the reverse complement.
TGCTAGTCGAATGATTAATCTTTTGAGGCAACTACAACAGTCATTACCACCCTCTACTCTGGCATCAACATGGTCATTCCTGCAGCCCCAGCAGCACCTTGCTTTGCAATCCATTCTCTCATCTTAATTTCTTTTGCTTTGTTGGGCACTGTCATTAATCTTCATTAAAAGCCTTTATGTCCAGCCAGGAAGTTCCATTCATGTTGTTTGGTATGTCGTGTTACCTCTTTGAGCAAGCGTTTCATCGTATCAATTTATTTGTTGTGTTGGAGATCGGTGGCATGTCATTGTCTTTTTGATGAAGCTGCTGCATACTATCAGTATGTACATTACATTTTCAGTCATCCATTCATTTCCATGAAATATTTTGTGGTGTGGTTCTTCACTCGAGCAGTGTTACATTTGTTTGATTGGTTGGAGACGAAGGTAAAATATGTAGGAAAATATAGTTTGTATATTTTGAGTATATTTTTGGTCCATTCCTTGGCTTAAAGGTCCGGTTGAGGGATATGAGTTCAAGATTTTAGTTGGTCGATATACTTGAGGTTGATGCTTGAAAGAAATTGTTATAGCAGTTTTGGAGCATTGTATTTTTTATCACTGCCATCGTTAAGTATTGTTAATAACATTTTTTATGGTCTTTTCCTCTGTATATCTTACTTCGTCGAGTGCTGCAGTAAAAAGGGTTCATGCTTATATGATTTTTGAGTATGAGATCAAATTTACCTCAAAATTTGCTAGTGATTTTTCTGGCATGCATATGCCTGAATAATGTTTACGTTTTGCTTTGGGTGGTAAAAACAGTGGCATGTAAATGGTGGTTGCATCTAACTATCTGGGACTTATTCGGATTCCATGGTGAAGTTGAAGATTTTTTGTTAATTGAAAAATGTCCCAAGAAAAATTGATGGCAGCTGTAGCTTTCTCAATCTAACATGAGTAATTCCATAACAAGAACAAATTTTGTACACTTCAGAAGAAAGTAATTTTCAATTACAAAATAGAAAAAACAATAGTAAGTGTATTCACAGAGAAGATCTGCCCACTTGATGAAGGTTGCATTTGCATCTAGGAAGACTCTTTAATTTTTTTTTTAAATTGACTGCTAAGATTTTAATAGTATGATTAAATAACTACACAATATACTTTTTTTTAAAAAATTATTATCAATAATATAATCAATTTAATTTTAAAATAAATATACATTTAACAAAAATTTATTAGAAGGGCTATTAAAAATGGGTATATATAACTTGATAATTGGTTTTTTTTAAAAAAATGGTCTAATATTTACATAGAGTAACAAATTTACTTCGATTTAAAATTTTATTATATTTTAGGTCAAAATTTTAATATTTGAACAAATTTGCCCCTTTATTAAATTAGTGTAAAAATAATATTTTTAAATTTAGTCTGACTTAAAATTTTATTATATTTTAACTCAAAATTTTAATATTTGAACAAATTTGCTTCTTGATAAAATTAATGTAAAAATAGTATTTTTTATGAAATTCATTGAGCGAGTTTAGTACATAATGAACAGTATTCCCTTTGAGTTTAAAATTTGTCTAACTATTAAAATTTTCTATTCATAATAATTTTGCTTTCTTTAATCATAAAAATTGTCCAAACTTGTGAACTTGGTCACCCAAAAGTGATAATCTTTTATAAGAGGAAAAATTGGCTAGACCCCTTAATTAAAACTTAATATTGTACTACGCACTACTATCCCATATTTTTATATATTCTTAATCACTTTTAAACGTTCAAATTTGTAAACGATTTAAGAAATTTTATTTTTGTTAAATTTAAATTTGAACTGAATTGAATCTGAATTAATATTTTTGTGGAAGTTTAAACCGAAAATCTTAAAAGTAAATAACAAGAATAACATTTAATTATTTTTATTTTTATTACAAACTCTAATATATATTTTATAAGACAATGAGATGAATGTTCTTATGTGATATACTAAAACCTTTAAACAATAACAAACATTTAATTTTTTTTATTTAATATTAACTTTAAATAAATAAATAATTTATATTTTAAAAACTCTTAATTTAATTTTTTTTTATGTATAGTAAAAATTATTAAGCAATAAATCTCATAATTTACTTTTTTTTTTAATTTATAGGAAAAATAGTGTTTAATTATTATTATTTTCCTTTAACAAAAAAAGAGAACTTGATACTTCAAATTGATAAAATATAGAGGTTAATAATTCAAAGAGACGAGTTTAATTGTTATTTTAAAAATGGTGTTTTCAATATAAATCTTTAAGGGCTAACAAGTCTAATGTTTATTCTTTTCGATTTCTGTCTGCTTTTGCGTTGCGGTCTGCCCCCACAAAGAGAAGAGAATTGAGACACACCGGTTTTCTGCAGGCTGAAGAGTTCCTCATTAGTGATATATCTCTATGTACGCGTTTGCTTTAAGGAACAATATTTATTCAATGTGACACCGACGAAAACTGTGTAGTGAATTGAATGCTGAAGTGTTATTGTGAGGCATGGAATTGTAGAAATTCTATGTGGTTAATCATGTGAACACATGTTGTCTATCAAAACACTGGTGAAACCGTTTCGAATGTGTGTATGCCCTCCCCTGGTTTTAGTTTTTTAACACTCTCTCTCTTTTCCAAATTTATATTTCTTCTTAAATGTAATGCCTCTTTCTCTTTTTTTCATTTATAGTTTATTCTTTATGTCAACAAGACTCATGTCACAGTCGAAGTTTATACATACATTGTATTTCATATAAATCCTCAAAAATGTCGAGTATATTGTATTCGTAATAGTTGTAAGTTGATGAAACCAATGATCCAGAATTTTACAAGACGCATGTCACGTCCGAGGGAGAGTCTTGTCAGCTGAAATATTCCATTGTGCATTGTGAATATACTCTCTTTTTTTTTTTTTCTTTGTATTCTATTTTCTACTTAGCCAATTAGAAATTAAAAAAGAAATCCATTATGTTTCTTAAGGAAGTCACCAGGAAAAGAAAGAAGAAGAAGAAGAAGAGAGGGAAAAAAAAAAAAAAAAGAGTGATAAAGGAAGGATGGAAAAATAAAAAATAAATAAATAAAAAGAAGAGAGAGAGTAAAAATCGAACTCAATTTTTACCATATTTTGTATAACCAACACCACCAATGAAATTCCCAACCTCCTATCCGGTGGTATTCACTAATGAAACGGGACGAAGCAGCTCTAGGAGACCAATTTTCTCTAGGATGCGATTGGGATTTTTTTTTTAAAAAAAAAATTTCGGAGATACTTATATGTAATTATCCAAGGGTCATTTTTTATAATAAAAGAAAAATAGGAAAAAAAAAGTATAACTTTGTGACAAATTTTATATTTAATCAATTTACAAAATAATTAATTAAATGTATCAGTTTTTGACAAAATAATGAATTGAATAGATCAAAGCTCAAGCAATTTTAAGCAAAATATCTAAACAAAGATGAGTAAAATAGTGTGTATTTATTTTTGTTAAAAATTTTTTTTCTCCCATTATCATAATTATTGCTGTGGTTAGTTAATTGTAAAATAAATATTTTATATTAAATTAATATATAACAAAATTCTCTCTAAATAAATCCACTTGCACATTTTAATATAGGAAAACTTGGGCTTTTGGGGGGGTCAGTGTCAAAGGTATCTTTCCAATTCAGACAGTCCCATATTATTTTATTTCATTCTTGAATAAGGTTGTGGAAAACTCCGAAAGTGATGTCGTCCAAGTTGTTTATAATTTTAGTTGAATGGCTTTCTTCTATTCTGTTCTATGCCTTCCCAATCTTCTTCTGTTTACACTTTTCCTTGTGAAAGGTACCGAAACTTCTAACTCGTATTTCAAGTGATTTTACTCGCATTAAAGATTTGATTCTTTCTTTCTTCATTGTTCATCGTCACTTTTTCAGCTGAAGAATTGAAGGAGTAAAATATTTCTCTGCTTTAATTTCTTAACTTAGAGTTATGAAATTAAATATTAGCTGTCAAGTATGAAAAAAATCTTATATGGGACATTTTTATAATGTCATTTATGAGATGAGTTATTAAAATAATGTCATCTACATATTTATTTTAAAATATATCTAAATCGATAAGTGGAAAAAAATAATTAAAACAAATTACATTCCATAATTTTTATTTTTATTTTTATTTTTTGTTAAGTACAAGTGGATGTGGGTGGGTGGTAGGTAATAATTGATGTGTATATTGATTATTAATGGTTGTATTTTCAAATTTGAGTTTATTGTATCTTTGATGTAGAATGTAATTGATATGTAAAAGTTTTCCGAGCGATTATACATACATACATACATACATGTATATTTAAGAATAGAACTTTATTGATTATCATATTGATCATCCGGTTTCTTAAATCAGCTAACAACCTTTTCCAGCCGTTGAACAGAGTAATTTATAATTTATAAATAATAATAATAATAATATGCTAAAAAAAAAATCTGCGAATAAGAATGTAATGCAAAACGACAAACGCAATGTCTACGATGGGACATATATAATATGATATTATTTTGTTCATGGCCATTACCATGACTAAGTCTACATCTAAATTCATGGCTCCCTAGTTGTTGGTTTTATCCAGAGAACAATTCTACTGCCTCCAAGTGGCAACTCTTCATGCTTTTTCATATGTTGACTTGGTTATACCAACACCTTAGACTTAAATTATATACCTAGGTTATCTCCTTTCTCTTTATTATACGCTATGTTTTTCTGTTGCGACTTTCATGTCACTCCCTATGCTGCAAATTTCATTTCAAATTAAGAGACAAATCATTTGATATCTAATAGAAGTAAGCAATCCCTACTGGTAATTTAGTGATAAAAGATATAGGGATTGATTAGTCATTTTTAGCAAGTCAAACTTGGGATATACACGGAAGAAGTTAAGTCTTTAGAGGTATAATTATTAGTCTACATCAAAATTTAAACAAATCATAATATAACAAACACAAGAAAACATAATTAAAATGTCACTGTAAATGCCTAATAGAAAACTCAGAACTTCATATAAATTCCTATTGTCTATTGACATGACCACCAAGAAATGTAGACAAGCTCTCCGTTATCTTTTAGGGCCAGAAAATTTTCCTCTCTCTCTCTCTCTCTCTCGTTGTCTCCCTTCTTCGTATTCATACATTTTCTCTTGCAAACTTTCCATGGAAATTCAGTTTCAACAACAAAAGCAGCAGCAGCTGCAAAAAGCAGTCTTTCCACTTAACAAAGTGGGAAAATTCAAGGGAAGAAACAGAAGCAACAACAATAACAAGTTTGTTGGTGTTAGACAAAGGCCTTCTGGTAGATGGGTTGCTGAGATCAAAGACACTACAAAAAAGATTAGGGTGTGGCTTGGCACCTTTGAAACTGCTGAAGAAGCTGCTCAAGCTTACGATGAAGCTGCCTGCCTTCTCCGCGGATCAAATACTCCAACCAACTTCGATACCAATGTCAACTTTGATTCCCCTCTTGCTTCTCGGATAAGAAATCTTGTCAACAACAAAAGGGGAGGTAAACAACAGTGTGTTGAAGTCTCTTCCACTACAACTAGTGCTAGTTCTAATGGTAGTTGCACCAGCAGTAGCGTTGCTATGAGTGATGAATATTATCCTTCTAGGGATATAATTCAAGATACTCAGTTTTTTGATGATGCATATAAACCAGATTTGAGTAACTGCACTGAGGATTTGAGTAACTGCACTGAAGATTTGAGTAACAGCACTGTGGATTACGAGCTGGGTTTTTCTCAGACTGATCATTCATGGAGTTTTGGAAATGGGGTTGATCGTTTTTCGTTTACTCAAGAACTGTTGGATTTGCCAAAAAATTCTGCTTTGCCAGAGGCTGGTGATTCTGAGTTTACAGAATTTGAAAGGATGAAAGTTGAAAGGCAGATATCGGCTTCGCTTTATGCTATCAATGGGGTGCAAGAGTATATGGAAACAGTCCAGGATCCTATTGACACTTTCTGGGATCTTCCACCATTGTGTTCATTGTTCTGTCAAATATGATCATCAATCTTTTGATCTGTTTCTGTTTAGTCTTTCTTTATGTTACTTTTCATTGAAAATTACAGACAGAGTATATGATATAGGGTTGCTTTTTCCAGTTTACAATAATACAAAATATCAGAAAGATTGGTTTTCTATACTCACACCTTGTTCTTGCTAATTTTCTGTACTCACAACTTATTCTTGCTAATTTTTATAATGGCAACAGCAGAACGCATAGAGAAGTTGTAATTTGCTGTTTAAGGAAGTTCAACTCAATCGTCATAATCACAAAAGACAAACTCTAAGCAATCATGTTGAATTAAAAATATCCTTAATTCTCCATTTTTTAAAGTCCCTCTCAACGTCTTCCAGCATTAACAAAAATAAAAACAAATAAGCAAGTAAAACAATAACAAAAAATATAAACAAAAAATTGAAACCCGGCATCCTATGACAGCTCAACGGGGGGGCCCTATGACCAATAACTCCAGCTTAGTTGCAGAGATCACCTTCTTCCTTTGTTGATTAATATATTATGATCCCTGGTAGTTGTTCTTGATAACTATTAGAAGCACAGATGAAACATCAAAATCACTTATTAAAATATCATCTGCTGATGCTTTTGTTGCCAGATAATCTTGCTTTTTTTTAAAAAAAAAAAAATTTGAATTAGGTTCTCCAAATTCTGCTCGTTTGGTTTGTTCCGAAGCACTTCAAAACTTCCTTATAACTTTGTAAGTTGTCATCAGATACAGACTTTTGTAACCTCAACAGAAGTCTCATTTCTCATCGTGTTGAAAAGAGGAAAGCACAACAGATTAAAATTAAGTATGATTGTTGGCAGTTGGATTAATAAATTTTGCATATGTTGTTGAAGAGAAAAATGAGCAGACGATGGTGTCCTCAATCCCAATCACTTTCAAGGGATATCATTTTGCAAAAATATCTTCTTAATGTACCCACCCAATCACTGTCTAATGACATACAGATTTTAATAGATGACTTGAGTTTCTATTCTTCTGAATAAAATGAAAAAAATCTCCTCTTGCTGAATTGTCTTTGAGGTGTTATGACTTTTAATTCACAGCTGCAACGAAATAATACCACTAGCTATCAAGTATAAATGGACGGATATTTGGAGAATATTCATTTTCAAATTTAAGTGTTTACCAAACATTTTAGCTGTTGTGTTTTCAGAATTAGGTAGAAGCACAACATTGTATCATTAGTGGCAGCACAAGGAAGTGAATTTATTAGAAAGTCAAATGCCTTATTTCTGACAATGAAAACTATTTGAGTCACACAACTGTTCTTCCAAAACCAATATAATTACAGAGCCATACAACAATAGTTACACTTAAGATGTATAGAATGGATAAGCATTCGAAAAATAGAAAGCCAGAGAAATTATGTGTGAGAACAGGTAGGATAGGGAAACAGTTGCTGCAACCTCAACAAGATTATTTTCAGTTATCGTCTTCTCCATCTTCATCATCAACACCTTCTGCCCCAACTTCCTCGTAGTCTTTCTCAAGAGCAGCAAGGTCTTCTCGGGCTTCTGAGAATTCACCTTCTTCCATGCCCTCGCCTACGTACCAGTGGACAAATGCTCTCTTGGCATACATGAGATCGAATTTGTGGTCAATTCGGGAGAAAACCTCAGCCACAGCTGTGTTGTTGCTTATCATACAAACTGCACGCTGAACTCTAGCAAGATCACCCCCGGGTACCACTGTTGGTGGCTGATAGTTGATACCACATTTGAAACCAGTTGGACACCTGAAAAATATAAACACATAACAGTATTTCAGATGAAAGAAAGAGAAATGATACCCAAAACATATATTTCGTACCAGAGCAAAGCAGAAGAATTCTCTGCCATACTACGTAAAAGCACAATTACATTGCAACAGTTACTGTGCTAAAAATATTATCCAAAGTATGTACACCTACAAAGAAACCTATCAATATACCAGCCATCCATTTAAGATTACAAAAGATCGTAGTACGAGCTAACACATTTAGTCTGGCATACCTCATTATTGCTGTGAAGACAAATATATAGTTGTTATACATTAAGTATGTCTAGAAGGATAAATGTCGCACCAATTTGGTGACGAATAAGATACTTTTTGGTCTTAGGATGAGATGAAACATTATTTCCACATGCGGCTAGGTGGCTACCCTGGTAGAGGGAGCTGGTGCCATATTGGTCCATAGGTCGTTAATATTACAAGAATAATAAAATTTATAATACTAAGCAAATGACAGATACCAAGCTGGTACAATGTATAATAAAAACAGAGTTTATGACCATGGTCCCTTTCTAGAAGAGGAGAAAATGAAAAGAGTTAGTGGTCACATGAACCTTGGATATGCATCAATAATTGCAGATAAACATATGGAATGTCTACTCACCAATCAACAAACTGAACTGTCCGCTTTGCCTTGATGGTGGCAACAGCACCATTGACATCCTTAGGTACAACGTCTCCGCGATACATTAAACAGCAAGCCATGTACTTCCCATGCCTTGGATCACATTTGACCATCATACTTGAGGGTTCAAAAACAACGCTAGTGATCTCAGGAACTGATAGCTGCTCATGGTAGGCCTTTGCAGCTGAGATTACCGGAGCATAAGAAGAGAGCATGAAATGAATACGAGGATATGGTACAAGGTTTGTCTGGAACTCTGTGATATCCACGTTTATGGCACCATCAAACCTCAAGGAGGTGGTCAAAGAAGAGATAATTTGGGATATTAAGCGGTTCAAGTTGGTGTAAGTTGGCCTTTCAATGTCTAAAGATCTCCTGCAGATATCATATATAGCTTCATTGTCCAGAAGCACAGCCACATCAGTGTGTTGAAGGAGAGAATGAGTGGAGAGCACACAGTTGTAAGGTTCAACAACTGCAGTAGAAACCTGCAGAAGTTGGAAATTTTAAGAGTCACCTACCAATAGTTTGAACACCTGAAGAATTAAGAAAACGCAATATATATACACATATATACCGACATTTGATCATTTAGATATAATTTTTTCCAATAGTTCTTTGCTACTCTTGTCAAGTGTTAATCAGGTACGCGAATGCTAATTAATGTAAAATATTTGTGTAAATTAAGCATCAGTTGAAGTTCCTTCCAATTTGTTCTTCGCATACTTTTTCCTCAAGGTTCTTGAGCCAGTACCTGAGGAGAAGGGTAGATGGTGAAGTTTTGACTTCTTTCCATAATCTACTGATAAGCGCTCCAACAGTAAAGAACCCAAACCAGAACCAGTGCCACCGCCAACAGCATTAAACACTAGAAATCCTTGCAAACCAGTACAATTGTCAGCAAGTTTTCTCACTCGGTCGAGGCAAAGATCAACAATTTCCCTTCCCACTGCAGCACACAACATCAAAGAATCAGTTTATTCAACAAATTAAGTATAAGAAAACTTTCATTTTCACATTGCAATAGGATGCATTTACCTGTATAGTGTCCTCTGGCAAAGTTATTCGCAGCATCTTCCTTGCCAGAAATAAGTTGCTCAGGGTGAAAAAGTTGTCTATAAGACCCAGTTCTAACTTCATCAATGACAGTGGGTTCCAGATCAACGAATAGAGCTCTAGGCACATGCTTTCCAGAACCAGTCTCACTGAAGAAAGTATTAAAAGCATCATGTGCTACCCCAACAGAAGTGTCACTGCAAGCAAACACAAAGAAAATGTCGTGAACATCCACCAAAATGGTAAGGAAAAAAAAAAAGAACAGCAGAAGTTTAGAGCAACAAATTTTAAGCGTAGCCAGCGAAGAAAAACGATACACCTAATAAGAAAATGGCATAGATGATTATACAATCCTTCTATTACTCTCCAAAGTGGAGTGGTGGAAAAAGAGTATAATCTTCTTCTAGACACCTCCAAAATTTCTCCTATTAAATGGTAATTCTGAAACAATTTTGGTTCAATTTGCTTGGCCTGACTACATAACATGACCCACCTTCAACCCTACATGAAGTTTATGTCGAAAGCATTAAATCACCCTTATCTACAAATGAAGTGACTTTCCCTCTTATAGAGCAATCCCAGATTTCTCAACATTGATCATAATACATGATATCTGATTTAAGTCCCAAATATGTCATCTCTACAATAAAATCTAAATTTGGAACTTTTATCTAACAAGCAAGGGGTAGAAAACTCTACGCATAAACATGAAGAGCAATTCTGACATAAAACATAAAATATGGTATAAAAAACAAAAAATAAAATATGGTATAAAAAAACAAAAAATAAATTAAAAAAACCCAGAAAACAAGAATTCATTCCATCACAAAATTGATAATCACACATACATGCCTACGTAAATACATTAACAAAAGCATGTAAACAATTCATTCTTATATATACACAATTGATGATCATACATACACATAATCATATATGCATATATGCTTATACATATATACATAAATATGTATTACCTGGGCATCATGCCGTCAGGCTGGATTCCATGTTCAAGACAGTAAAGCTCCCAGCAAGAATTCCCAACTTGAATCCCTGCCTGTCCAATATGAATGCTTATCACTTCCCTCATCTCTTCTTTCTCTTCAAAACCAAATAAAATTAAAATGATAAAAGAGATGAGAAATTCCTCTTCCTTTGCTTTTGTTTTTAGAACGTTTTAATACAGAGTTTTCCGTTTTGATAAGAGCGGTTGGATTTCAAATAACGGTTGAGGATCAGGGTTTGCGGGTCCCGCCATTTGGCCCAACTGTGGGGATTGACACGACATAGCTAGCCTGTTGTCGTTTTATCCGGCCCACGCACTTGGCCAACTCAGTCTCACCTACATGACATCAATTACAAATAATTTCTTCATCATAATATTGTTCAAAAAAATATCCTATCTTAATCATATCTTTATATTTATATAATTAAATATCAACAATTCTATGGTATGTGCCAAGCTTTTTTATTTTTTAATTAAATTCTTAATATATTCTACAAATTTTGTGAACTCATTTATTAAAGGAAGGAAGATATATATATATATATATATATATGTGTGTGTGTGTGTATCTACATGTATGTGTGTTACGTTTCATAAAATCTTTCGAAGTAGTATTATTATCAATAAGTAAGTACTTGAATTACTCTTGAAATTTTAGAAATGTTATACTTATAAATTTAAATGAATTAATTGGTTTAATTGTTAAAATTGTTTAAAGAGATATAAATTATTTATTCGAATCTTGATCTAATGAGTATTTTTTTAAAAATAATTTTAATTTGTATTTATCAATTATTTTAATTTTATTAAAAATAATTTTAAATACATAAATTTTTATATAATGTTATATATATATATATATATATA
>JAXCLQ010049592.1:0-19245 GCA_035584115.1 Cedrela odorata | reverse complement strand
TAATAGCAAGTAAATTTTATTTTGTGAAATATTAATTAAGCTGTAAAATGAAAAATAAAGAAATTAGAATAAAAAAAATTATATATATATATATATATACAAAATACGGGTACTGTAGATTTAGGGTGTGATAATTTAGGGTTTGAGAATTTAGGGATTGTACACTGTAGCGCGAGAACTGTAGCGGAGTTACTATAATATGTTTTTGGTCCCAAGGGTAAAATCATCCAAATAGCCTGAAATTGGACTAATTCGTAAAACTGAATTAGGGTTGGTCATATCGGTAAACAGAGGGTCTAAAAAGGTTATTTTTGAAATTTTCTCTTCTAGTTTAGATGGGAAGAGAAAGACCAAAATGGTTAAGAAGATACATGAACAAACTAAGCAACACATCAAGAAGCAAAATGCACAGGTTGCCACCCAAGTCAATAGAGGGCGTAAGCATGTTACATTTGAACCAAGAGATTAAGTGTAGAAGCATATGGGTAAGGAAAAGTTCCCTGCTCAGAATAAGTCTAAGCTTGATGCTGGAGGAGATAGGTCGTTCCAAGTGATTGCGAAAATGAATGACAATGCCTACAAAATCGACTTGGCAAGTGACTACAATATAAGTACTACTTTTAATGTTACTGATCTTTCCTCTTTTAATGTAAGTTCTGATTCGAGGATGAATCCTTTCGACTTGGGGGAGAACGATGATGGATCAAGCCTACAGTCAGGCCCACGGCCAAGCTCACCATTGGATGCTCGTAATCAAGTTGTTTGTGATCCTTTCTATATTCCTCAAAGCACGATAACTAGATCCAAAGTTAAGAAGATCAAAAAGACACTGAATGGATTCGTTCATAATTTAATAACACATAAGGTCCAATCCATTACTTCACTTATACAGTTGGACTCAGTTGAAGACTATAGATCGTACAATCTCATTCAAGCATCAAAGGAGAAGAGTTCAGGCCCTTGAGAAGCTTCATGCCTTGTTCCAATTACTCTTGTTCTAGTTTTAGGAGTATTTTGATCATATTATGTTCATGGGTTTTTGGACCCGAATTTTATTTGACTTTTAGTAGTACTTTATGTGAATTTGTTATGGGCTGAATTTCAAACTCAAATTATATCATTATGGTTTTTAAATTAGGGTTCTTAATTTTTAAAAGTATGATGAATTTATAGTGTTATAATATTTGACTAAAAGAGAACCATGAAAGTACATTTATTTGAAAGGGGGTTAAGTTTTTCTTTTAAATTCATTATATAAACTTGAGATTTATAACTTATCAAGAGTGATCTTATGGCATTCTCTTTCAAGATACTGTTAGTTAGCTGCTCCATTGTAAGTCTAAGATTAATAGTTAATTTTTTAATATTGTTTTGACTATTTGAGGTTCTATTCACTCTTTTTATAAGTTTTCAAGTATCGTTTTTTGGAGGTTCACATGAACTATCACCATTGCAACAAATAACAATTATAACTCTCTTTTTATTTTATTTTCAACCTTCCAATTGCTTTGTAGTAAGAGAGTTATTGGTTTACATTTAATAAAATAAGTAAATTTCATCTATATTATAAATGTTCTTCTAAATTTATTTGTCTAATTCCTCTCTTATTAGTGGCAATTAGATTCATGCTATTAGTGGCAATTAGATTCGCACGAGGTAAAAACCAACTTTACAATATTTATGTCACTGGCACTAAAAATAATTAAGTTTAAAATATATATATTTTAATAATTATACCTTTATTAATTATAATTTTTTTCATAATAGTAAAATTAGGTTAATCTCCGCATTATAATTAAAGAGGTTTTATTGTCCTCGATGAGTTACAAGGCATAAAGGTTGAGGTGTTGGATGCCCCATGTCAGGTGGATTTGATTTTGGGCCGACAGTCTATTTCAACACCCAACGCACTGTTTTTGCCCCAGTGGTCTCATATAATTTAACATACCCCTCACTTACCTGGCCCATCTCCATGTTCTTTTATTTATGAAAGATTATGACTTTTGCTTTTCCTTCGGTTTTTCTCATTCACGTCTCAGAATATGAGAAACAAACACGACAAACTATTCATAAATAACACAATATACATCAATTTATAATAATGGGGCACTTAATCACTCTGACTATCACAATGAATATATGACTTACGAATTTTTATTTTTAATATTATCATTTTTATTTTTATTTTTATTTTTTACTCTTAACACATTAATCAAAAATTTTAAAAAAAAAAAGTTTATAGGACAATGTTGTCTTTCTGTTTAGAGATGAGCAAAGTTAGTTTGGATCGATTTTAATTCAAAATTATCAATTTTAATTTGGACTATATCTATCCAAATAGATAATAAATAATAAATTGAATCTAACCAAATCAATAAGTATAGGTTTGTTTTGTTTAAAAATTTGGGCCCAAAGCAAAATTTTATTTTTAATTTTGTTAGCTCTTAATTTAAAAAAAAAAATATATATATATATAGTTTTTTTAATATTTTTAAAATATTGTATTAATTAAAATGAATGAATAATTTTGTATTTATTAAAATATTAAAAATAGAAATTATTTAAAAATATATGGGTAATGTTCAATTTTTGTGACTTGAATAAAGTACAAACTAAAACCGAATATTTATTGGTTTATTTTTAAAACCAAAAAAATTTCTAAATCAAACCAAATCGTTGACTTAGATCAGTTTAAATCAGTTCTATTTAAATACGTCCAACCTTATTTCTACCACAAGATTTTTACTTCACAATTGAGAAAATAATTACAATATGTACACTGTGTGGGTTTTGTTTCAAGTATCACATTATTTTTATATAGTGCGTGAATTGAATAACTGAAATACACACGTAAATTAGAATAAGTTTTACATAACCATTCATTTCATAGTTTCTTTTTTCTAAAAAAAAAATTATTTTCAAAAAATCACCTTTTCATAGAAAAGACTCTTAATTTCTTTCAAATTTTTTTAGTATTTTTGGTATTAATATGATTTCACTTAATTTTAAAAATAAAATTAATTAAGTATTTAATAACATCAAATTTTAGTGAGATTTATCTATTTTTTTACTAAAATTTTACATTTAGTGCTTGTGCTTCTATCCCAAGATAGTTGTCACTTGTGCTTCTATCACATGGCAGTTGTCGCTTAAAAATCACATTTTAATACTGAATTCATCATTAATTAATTAGTTACATATTTTATTAAAAAAAATTGATTCTTGTACCAAGCGTTAGAAATCATTCATTTGAAACTATTGGTTTCCTACCTTTTTGGTAACATATAGAATTAGAATGTTGGTGGAATATCAAACCCTTTCAAAAGTATAATTTATTGCAATCATTAATCATTATTACTAATGATTTAAATTGTTACCCATTAATGGATGCATGGATTATTATATATATATATATATATATATATATAACATTGTTATATTAATGCATGCTGAATATATATTATTAACGTCTATCCCAAGTTTTAAATATTATCTTGACCAAAGTGCACATGAAATAAAAGAACTATGATAAATTAATTTAATTAAAGAGGGGGTTTAAAATTCACTCTTACAATAGTAACATAATTATTTTGAATTGTACTAAATAAAAGTCACTTGTATAATTAAGAAGATTTTTTTTAACTTAATGCTTAATTCCTTAAAATCCTTCCTATATTATATTTGATGCTAATTATTATTTTTAATTATCATACATTTTACCACATGTCACCCTAAATTAGATTAATACTTTTATAAAATTAGTGTGAAAGAGATTCGAATTTTAATCTCTTAATTTTAAATAAAAAGATAAAATCAACTAAATTATCTCCTTAAAACTTGTTAATTTACTTCAATATTAAAAGGATTGAATCATATTTTTTATGAGATTATTGAACTAAGAATTAATTAATTAATTAATTAAAACCCTTGCTAATTACATAATTATTTAAGCCTAGCTAAGTGACAATAATATCGAAGTAGATTAAATTAATGAAATTTATCTTATTATCAATGAGTATATATTTTACAATGAAACAACGAAGTAGCAAGTTGACATTAAAAAACCGACAACATATATAATGGAAAAGAATTATTGTTATTCTACGTCTTTCCAACTTGTTAGTAGACCACAAAGTTTGCTCATGCTCGTGCTCCTATGGTTTAACTACGATTACCATAATCTTATAACTGATACAATAATTTTTAAAATTAATGTATTAATTTAAAAATATCAACATTAATTTTAGACCATTCATCCAATACAAAGTAAAAATATGTAAAATATTATCTACGTATAAAATGCGAGAAACAATCACTCGAAAATATACTTTCTTTCTTAAGCGGCCACTTCGGTAGCTTCTAAAAATAATTGTACCCAAAATAAGGTTAGAGTCGTCTGTAGAAGTTGCTGTCGTGAACGCTCCGACAATTAAATCTGGTAAGAATTTATTGAGAGAAAAAATAAGTAAATAATTTGATAGAATTTTTGTTGGAGAAGAGGGAAGCCAACCATTTTACTTGTGAAGATCCTCATATTTTATAGGCAACAAGAGAGAGGATATCCTTGTCACCTTGCCCACGTGTCAAACTCCCATTAGAGATATCGATTAAGTCTTTAACACGCCACCTTCTCCTCTTTGTATCCTAAGCCTAACACAAGTAATCGATATTTATTGATTAGCCAATTTTAGTACATTAAAAGGGCTATTGTCATTTTTTGATTTCCGGCTCCTGTTTTCATTGAATGTAGCAATCATGAATGAGTCGGAATCCGATTGGGAAATCGGTTTGCCGAAGAGGTCGGTGACCATAACGACGACCAATGGACTCTCATTGTGTGAGCCTGCTTTGTATCCTAATTCTTATGTCGGGGATGTCATTTGTTGTGACGAAGCAAAATGATGTTACGTATGCTAGCTGAATCTTATATATAATAAATATTATTATTTTACTTCTAAATTTGAGACCTCGGACAATTTAATCTAAAAAATTGTGTTTAATTTAAGTTCAAAAAAATTAAGTTGAGAAATAATTTCATCCTCAAATTATATATGCATATATATATATAATTCTAAGAAAAAAAATGTCGACTCAGATAGTAATAAATAATAATAATTATTATAATGTAATAATGGGATGGTACAGGTACAGGTATAGGTACAGGTGAGACGAAGCTAGCAGTGCAATAATTGCAAGTATTCCCTTCCCCCACGAAGAAAAGAAAGAAAGAGCTAATGCAGCTCAGCTATACCTGTACCTACCTGTTAGTGTTTCTTACATATTAATAACAATAATAATATATCCACCACCCCACGTGAACCTCAATGATAGCTACGATGTATGTATGCCTATGTAAATTTAAGATTAATTGGGAAAAAAAAAAAGTTAATTAGAAATTAAAAAGAAAGTGTTGTCAGTAGTAGTGTAGGTAGGCAAGCACCAAATAAATTAGGTTTGCATTGCATGAATTGCAGCAGCGGAGTGTTTGTTTGTTAATTAGGTTTGCGTGAAAAGAGGGTTTTGCTTTGAAGGAAGTGGGGCTTCGATTATTAATGTTTAAACTTATGAGAGGACTGGAGACAGAACAGAACTGAAGCAATCATATAATTATATTTAATTGAAGTGAAGGGAAAGAAGGTCATATTTATAATTAATTAATTAATTAATATAGTGGGAATCGCGGTTCTTTGTTGTGCAGGAGGGGTTCTTCCAATCACATTCCACTCCCATTCCCACTGTCTCCGTCTCACTTCATTTCGCATATTTTCATTCGAAGAAAAGAAGAAGAAGAAGCTAAAATACAGATTTTTTTATTTTATTTTATAATATTGGTCCAATAAAAATATAAAAGTATTAAATTATTAATTATATTAATTATTAATTATATTATTTTTTTAACTTTATATCTAATCAATATTATTACGTCCCGTCAATTTACATTTCATAATTTGTATATAAAATTTATATCCCTAACATTACTATTTTTATTATTAACAAAATATTACACATTTTAAATAATTATTTTAAACATACTTCTTAATTAATATAATATTTACTAATTGAGTAATAAAAATTTAAACAAAAAATATTTTAAAAATTATAAAAATTTTCCGTTCAATTAATGAATGACAAATAATTTAAGATGGCAAAACATGAGATATGTAAAAAAATATTGCAATATGTAACTCAATTATTATTTTTATCATTATTATTAATTTATTATCCAATCTACCTTTATAATTATCTTGATTTTGTGTTCACTTATTAATTTCGATTTTAAAGCCTATTGATTACATTATCATCATACGGCAATTTCAATTTAATTTGGCTGTATAATGTAAGACAACACCTCGGCCTAGCCTTCCAATATTTATAATCTAATGAGACCCCTAATTAGTGGGGTAGTCAAAAAATAATGTTAAACTGAATTAAATTAAAATACCTTTTTTATATGAGTTTATGAATATATTTTTATCAATCAAACTTTATTTATATAAATAAATTTTAGCAATAATAATTATAATATGTATACCCTTCACTAAAGAGGGTATAATGAGTGTTCTCTATTCAAATATGTATTTTATCAAAGAAGATATACATTATTAAAGAAAAAAATGATGCAAATATATGAAAATGCTATTAAAATAAAAATTAGTAAGATTTAAATTTTTATAGTAGTAGGATTTAAAGTTTTATAGTAATCTAATTAACGAAATAAAAATGGTAGAATGCTTGATTTTCAATGATTTGTAGAATAAATTATTAAAGTGAGTTAGAGAGGTATGAAAAAGTAAGAAATGACAAAATATTTTAGAGTTACACAATTACTTATTTTGTAGGAGACTGTAAAAAAAATATATAAAAATATATTTTAAAGATTATTTCATTTATTTGGACTTACAGAATATTTTAAAAATAAATTTAAATATCACTTCATTTAGAATTTGTTATAACAAAAAAAATTCAAGACTGTCATGTTCCACTTGGCTTTATCCTCCGCCCTTGGCCTAGTAACTTGAACAAATGTAAGTTGATTAATTTGGTTAAACATAATCAAATGTTAACACTTAAATTTTATCGGTTATATGTCAACACATAATTTATTTGTTTGTAACAATAAATTTATTGAAATTCACGCTCTCGAATTTTTGGAATGTCCTCGGGTTAGTCGATTGCACTATGAATTTTTGGAATGTCCTCAGGTTAGTCGATTGCACTATAACTCAAATTGCTTTACTAGTGTTATGGTGGTTCTATAAAAAATAAATGATTAAGGTGTTGATGATAAGTCTTAGAATCAATCGTGTCATACGGTTTAAACATATCATCTTTATGTATATATATATATGTATATCTATAATTAATTATAAATTAGTTTACGATTAATAAAATGATTTTTATATCATTTTGTATGTTTAGTTACTAATTTATATTGTATATATAAAATACAGAATGAAATCTCATGATTTATTATAATGTCAAGACTATATTTACAAAGAGTTGTAAATATGAGTACGAAGTTTATGATTTAAATACATTCGAATCTATTCTCGATTGAGATATTGTCATATGAGAGTATGACATTATATAACTAGTATATTTGATGTTGTCAATGATTCGTATTGGATGTTAATAGTTGGGTGACGAATCTCATGTCATAAGAGTATAAATATGGGTAATACGTTGGAGAACGTATTACTAAACGTGACCAAATACCACGAATTACATGAGTAATTATTCACAGTCAATGATACGTCAAACAACCATTCTAGTGTACCACTAGTCTTATGACCTAAGGTGTCATAACTGCCCTCCTCACTGAGGTACATTATTCACTTATATACATAGCATCAGGCTAGCTATGCCTAGTGAAAGAAGCTTCCTGGCAATGTGTTTAAGTGTATAAGGATAGGTGATAACCAAGATGAAATCTACTGGCTCAGATGTTGAAGCATAAGATCTTAAGTGGAACTATCATACGCGGGAATTAAATCTTTGACCAAAACATGTATATTCGGAAAAGTATTTTGCGGATATTTGAGTCTTGTATATGATTGAAGTTCTTATCCTATGATTAAGTTAGGGGTTTGACGACACCATAACCTGCATTTTATTGGAAGTCGACAGTAAAGGGACTTTACTACATCCATGTACAACTATATAGGTTTATCCAGTATATTCATTTATCTGTATTTGGGGGGTCATGACATCTTGTTAGAAGTTATTCATGATCATTGAGAACTTTGGTTACAAAGAGTTATACTAAAGAAATATGAAAGAGTTCGTATCTACCCATGTCCAGCTCACGATGAACCTATAAGGTCACACACATTAGTCGGTTACATGATGATGATGGTAATTGCTATTATACAATAATCATTAATTAGTTAATGATATTGTTTCAATATTTTAATCAAATAGTAATTTAATTCTTTATTGTAAAGAATAAATTTTTCGGTAAGTATGCGCTAGCACCCGTATGCATGAGAAATGTTTCGGTTAATTATGAAATAACTTAAATATGATTTACGGATATTATATTAGCATATATATATATATATGAATAAAATAGTTTATTCATTATTGATTAAAGTAATTATAAAATAATAAATATATATTATATTAATATAATAATAATATCTAATGTAATGATTATAATATTAAATATATATATAATGATAACACATATATTATTAAAATAATAATATATTATGTGTGTGTACATGTCGCATACTAGTAAATCGGTGTAGAGATATCATTTTCCTATAAGTCTCAAACAAAACCTGTAATGCAGTTGAATGTAAATCATATTCCTGAGCTCAAACACATATATTAAAGGCTGCATGCTTATTTATGAACACATATACATATATTGAAGGCTCCATGCCCATCAACATCATGTCAAACATGTACTAGGATACTCATAACCAAAGAATATATGCACATATATATACAAAAATCACATTATAATGTGTACATATTATTGAGCGTTATGCCCAATATACAAACAGATAGAAATAAATGACTCCTAGGTGACTGCATGGAGAATCTGGAATCTCACTGCTTTTCATGAATATTTCTTAGAATTCTCACCTAAAAGGAAATCCCGCAATCACTATAAATTATAGTGGGGTGAATTTTAGGGAAAACTCAGTGAGTGGATACTGAAATGAAAATTTTAAATAAATTTATATTCGACAAACTATAGTTTAAAGTTAAAATCAATTTCAGACAAAAATCATACTAATAGAACATCCATTATCTATTATAATAATTTCCAAAATTATCATTTCAAATAGTCAAATAAAAACAAAATAACATGTAGGGATATGTACAAATCTTGGGTTAAATATCAGACCGCCCTTCGCTCCATACTTCTCACATGTATCGGTACCTCCATAGAAAACAAATCAGAATGTGCTTTCAAAGCATATAAACTTCCCCACTTTATGTCTCCCGCTAGAATTAAGTAAAAATTTAAATAATAGCTGGCATACTATCAGAAATATAGAAATCAGAAATAAAACATAATTCAAAACACGATGACCTCCTCTTAGCCTTAAAACAATATCTCAACAACTCCTCCACAATAATATGCACATATAACTCAAAGCAAGTCTCATTTTCCATATAAAGTAGAATATAAATCAATTTATAAATAAACTATTCGTTATTTCGTAAAACATTAAGTTTTATAAAACAATATTAAAGAAATGAAAAACATGTAAAAATTCACTCATAGGCGTCGTAAAAAACGGAACAGAAACTCGATCACTAGGGGCTGGATGACCGTTCCCTTAGCGTATCTATAACACATTTATATTAATTATTAACATAATAATTGAAGTATACATGCTTAAAATTTAACTACATCATTGATATACAACAAGGTTTTCCCTTCTTTTTGAATTATATTTTCTTCTACATTCCGAATCTAACGATTAATAATTGAAGTGTCGATTATATTTAATTCACTATTACTGACCAATTCCATACGATAACATATTATTTCGAAATCTAAATCAAGCGCAACGATACTATCACTATTCATATTTTCCAGCAAAATTTAATTTCACCTAATCTAACAATTAATCGGTTTAATCATAGCCTAACAAGAATAATCTATAAAAATTTTCTATGACAAATAGTAATTTCGTCATAAACAGTACCCCCGTGATAAATAGTAAATTATAAAAAAATACATATATACAACAACAACGAAGTTAGGAATCATACCGAGGGGTCAATTTAACTCTAAGAAGTCTGAATTGCAAGTAATTTAAAAAATCTCTAATTTGTAAATAGTAGCATTATTCTCCTCCCAACTTAATTATTAACCGAATCGCTCAAACGAAGCTCTTAGAGTGTAGTTCGTATCGTGTACGTGTGATTTGCAGTAAGAAACAGAACTTTAATCGGTTGGAAATTGAGTAATTTGAAGGAAATTGAAAAAAAAAATTAAAAACCAAAGCAAAATGAGGTTTTGAAAAAATGAAAGTAGAATGCATTGTGTTTGTTTCTCGGTCGTCTTTAATTGAAATTAAGATTTGTAAAAATTACACATTTGCCCTTGAAAAATTAAAAATATCTTAAATAAAAAAAGAGTAAATATGTCATTTGAAAATTTTTTATATTTCAGGCTTCAATTCTCTCTTATTTTTATTTCATATTTGACTCCAATTTAATTCATATCGATCCTTATTGAGTCATCTTTCAGTAGACCAAAACCATTTATCAATTGAATTTTTTAATCAACGCCAATTTTCATTTGAAGGTTGGGTGCGTTAATAGAACTTTAAGGAAAAATTTTTTAAACTTAACAAATTGTTATCAAATCACTTCCAATAACTAATTAAATATTAATACAATATTTTTAGCTCGTTTTTTAACATCTCGATATAAATTTATAAAATGACTAAATTACCCCTAGTGTGTAAAATAACTAAAATACCTTTAATTTAAATTTTGGGGTATTACATTCTCCCCCCTTAAGAAAATTCGTCATCGAATTTAACAATTTCAAGTAGGTTCAGAAATATTTACCTTCATCTTCAAATAAGTGAGAAAATTTCTTTCTCATGACATCTTCTAACTCCCAAGTCGCCTCACTACCCTTGTGATGTTGCCAGACGACTTTCACTGAAGGAATCCATTTCAATCTAAGTTTTCTCACTTCCCTATCAACTACAGTTACGGGTTGCTCTTGATATGAAAAGTTTCGATCTAATTCTATTGTCTGAGGTTCAAGAATGTGAGACTCATCATAGAGATATTTCCTCAACATGGATACATGAAAGACTGGATGTATCTTATCCATACTAGATGGAAGAGCTAACTCATATGCCCTACTCCCAACTAGTCGGAGAATCTAGAAGGGTTCAATATATCTCAGGCTCAACTTGCCCTTCTTGCCAAATCGCATAACTGTCTTAAAAGGAGAAATCTTCATAAACACATAATCCCCTTTCTTGAACTTGAGATCTCGTCGTCGATGATCAGCATATGATTTCTGCCTACTTTGAGCAGTCAAGATTATTTCCCATATCACCTTAACTTTCTCTATATCATCCTGTATTAAATTTGGCCCTAGCAACTTATGTTCTCCAAGGTCAAACCACCTAACTGGAGATCTACATTTTCGGCCATACAAGGCTTCGAATGGTGCCATTTGTATACTCAAGTGGTAATTGTTGTTGTAAGCAAATTCAATCAAAGGTAAATGCTAATCCTAACTTCCCTCAAAATCAATCACGCACGCCCATAACATGTCCTCCAAAGTCTGAATTGTTCTCTTTGATTGTTCATCTGTTTGAGGATGGAATGCAATACTGAAATACAGTTGAGTGCCTAAAGCTTCTTGGAAGGACTGTCAGAACTTCGATGTAAATTGAGAACCTAGATCTGAAATGATAGAAACAAGTATACCATGCAAAGAAACTATATGATCTAGATAAATCCGGGCATATTGAGAAGCAGTATAGGTGGTTTTAACAAGAAGGAAATGAGCTGACTTCGTTAATTTGTCCACGATGACCCAAATAGAATCATATCCTTTAGATGTATGAGGAAGGTCTACAATAAAGTCCATGGTCACTTTACTCCACTTCCATTCAGGTACATCCAGACTCTGAAGTGTTCTAGACGGTTTCTAATGCTCTACTTTACTTGTTGACAAGTTAAACATTTGGCCACAAATTCAGCAATATCTCTCTTCATGCCTTCCCACCAGTAAATCTCCCCCAAATCATTGTTAGGTGAGGGCCCTTACAGAGTGTTGTAGTCTATTTGACCTGTTTCTTGATAAAGGGTCTTTAGCTTTTAATAACTGTTGGGTGAGGGATTTGATTTCATTCATATTCAAGAAAAGGCATTAGGTCTAGCCTAACTAGGTTGATGCACTAATAAATGTTAGGTGAGGTGTCTTTTCTTAGAGGTAAATTGATCATGTTTTGTAAATAATTACAAACAGAAATAAGTTTCTGACTCATTGAGCTTACTTGACTAATAACTATTAGGTAAGATTTTGTGAGTTTGATGAGAATATGATCACTCATGAAAATCTGTAATTTGATTATAATTTTCTCACTAAGGGAGTATGGAATATAATTAAAGTAGTAGAAGCAAAGCACTATTTAGTTTAAAGTCCATAACTAAATAGTTTGATATATACTATTATACATTCTAATGTATTTTCTTTTTCTACAGATCTCTTTTCTAATGGGAAAATAATGATTAACCCTCTTATTAAAATCTTTGACACTCATAAGCTTATTGGACTTAACTTTAAGGCTTGGTATAGAAATCTAAGAATTATTCTAAATTCTAAGCAAATTGGCCATGTCCTTCAAAGGCCTACGCCCAATTTCCTTTCATAGGAGACTTCACCAAATGAGAGGGAGATCTTATAGAAATGCAAATATAACCTGAGGACAGCCTAGTTTGTCATTGTCTTTTGGCACTTTCATCTTGATGAGGGCTAAATATGCTTGAAATTATAATTTAAGGACAACTTGATTTGTCCTCGGTCTGAAGATGTTGATCTCCGCTAAAAAGGGTAAATAATCTAACTCGACTTACTCTTATTCTGAAGATGACTTCTAATGAGGAGAGACTTGTTATGCTAATGTAGACTATTTATACTGACATTGAGATGATTTGGCTGATGGGGAATATTGTAATGCAATAGGTGTCCCCTACGTTTTAGTATCAACCAGTTTCTAGTTTGATTTTAAAAACTTAAAAAGTTATTATTTTCTCTTTTTCTTATGTCCTTATATTTCTTCTCTATCTTTTGTCTTGTCTCTTTATGTTGTTTTATAGTTCAAGCAGGTCCTTAGTATTTTTCCTCATATTGGTGTGTCATCAGCATTTGTCTTTAGCACAAATCATAATTGATGCGCCTCGCCATTTGTCCCTAACCATCTATTCATAATAATTTGGAAAGTCAAGTTGTTTTAGATAACATCGGTTCAAATTTCATAAAGGCACAAAAAAGCGACAACACATTTATTTCCCTACCAGGCTGTCTTAATTAATGTCTTTTTGGTAGGTTTGACATCATGCAGCTAATAAACGTGTTATACATGGCATCATCTCGACCATCAATATTTGAACGACTTAGATCCACTCTCCTAAGTATAAATAAAATTTTCTCTCTTATCTTCTCACTCTTTGCAATTTTCTTTAGTTTTAGAGAGAGAAACACTACATTTTTAGAGAGAAAGCTTGAGTTCAACTTGCTTTTATTGCCATTTCCTCAATTATGACAAGTTACTTCATTATTCATTTGTTGATTTCGCTGTTTAATTTGCTATTCAGGTTGGTATTCTAACTTTTTGGGAATTTTTGACATTTTTCCCTTATGTTTTCTAGGTTTTTTTTGTATATTGTGGTTCTTGCATCTACATTGCTGTGGTATTTACATTTTTCCTGCATTTTATGGGTTTTATACTAGTGTTATGGTTGATTTGCATGCTAGATGAAAAATTGAATGGTATATGTTTGTGGTTTCATTGCTTGTGTTTAGGTCACCTATGACCCTACTGACTTATCTTATTTTGGCTTAAAAAAAGTATAACTAATTTTATGTTTGTCTTCGGCTCAATAGGTTGGTTTGTCTTCCTTAGATGTCAAGTGTAGGTTTTGACTCCCAAAACATATCTTATCACAAGTCTGCTCTTTAAATGTTTAATCAAAACATCATGTCCTTTAGTTCGACCTAAGATGATAAATGGGACCATATGTCCCCCTAAGCGACTGAGAAAAAAGCCAAAGCCCTTGTTAAGAGTCATATGCCCTTAGGTTTCTAAAAAACATAGTAGAACCTCCGACTCAAACCATTAAATTCATTAAAATCAATGATTCTAAGGACGACAATAAACGTATTGAAAGTGAGGACGAGGTTCTTAAAGAAGAAAACCTTGATGTCGAATTTGAGTTTAAGGAGTCTGAGGATGATTAGTTATTCGTGGGCAAGGCAGTTTTAGCGCCCTCAAGAAAGATGAGACTCAATCTATCTTCCACTACTTTCATAAGAATAGCAGTCCAAATGAAATGAACTTCTTTTTATTTTACAAGCAAAACTGATAAAAAAAATGTCATGCCCCAAACCTAGGGTTCATCTGTGACAATCGCCACAAGCCTTCATGATGCATGCTTTATATCCGAAATATATCAAGATAGCCTGTAAGGTTTTCCTATCAACCAATAAACCCTGAAAACAGTTTATAAAATAATAATTCTCATTCATGGGATCATTATCAAAGAATTGATTATCCATGATCAATTAATAAAACAGCATTATAGAAATCATTTTTCATTCAGGTTCAACAAAACAATAACTATTTATATAAACATTTAGTTTACAAATTCTTTGCAATTTTCAAATAAAAATATCTCCAAGTAAATACATATATCTAGTGGACTCAAAGTATATATGTGAGTTAAGAAAGAAAACCTATCCAAAGCGTCGTAGGTTCTCTACTGCTACTACTAGTTCGACGAGTACTATCGCACCTAACCTGAAAGCTGTAAAAGTGATGAGTGAGTATACGGCTATACTCAGTGAATAAATATAATACACACATATATACATATATGCACTTGCATTTCTTAATTTCAAATATTGGGATTAATTTCCATATACTCAAAAGTATACAAATATATATATATATATATATACATTTTCACCAAATCAAATAGTCATAAACAATTTATTTGGTCTGTAAATAATTTCAAATAATCTAAATCGGGTTGGTCATACTTTCTTGAACGTTACCTTAATCGAGGTAACATCGAAACCATCACTAAGTCTTTCATGCATAAAATCCTATGCAATGCATTCTTGTAAAATAACAAATCATTTCTCATACTTTACAAAATTATTTTATTAAGGTAAAACATTAATTTATAAAAACATCGCCCATCATACTGATGTTAGTCTCGAGTAGTCGTTTAGTGACACGAGCGACTGTCTTCTTCATAACCGTCAAATCCAAGATATCCTTATCAAGCCGCCAAGACTTTTCATAGGGTATTTATAACTGCACATACATACACGGTACACAATGGACTTACCATGACCTTTCTTTCTTATACCAGTCTTATTGCGGCTCCACTCACCTATATAGCCTCTCATAGGTCTGTCCATAGATTACCTCCCTATGTATATAGTAAAACAGGCCACTGGCCATATAATAATATCTGGCTTTATTGGCCTCATTACTAATATACATGTATAAAACCAATCATTTTAAAACTATGATTTCAAATCATATAAAATAAATTCGGCCTCCCCGACCATTTCAGCATGTATATCCAATAATATTCAATAGCAGATCAAATAAACAAATCTTCTCAATATCAATTTAAATCATTTATAAATACATGCAAACATATTCATTTCAAGTTTCACTTTAACAATAAAAATTATTTGTTTAACACACAAGCAATACATATATGTATAACACACATATATCAATATAATATTCATATATGTATAAATTTACACGCTACAATGGGAGGGTAATCACTCCCACTACTGGTCATAGTACCCTCTATGTCCTTCTTTCGAGTTCTCGGTGCTTAAATAATATATGTTGAATACTATTAATATTTAATTTCATTCATACTTGTACAAACCCTTAATTGATGCATATATGCATAATAGATATTAGTCATATATATACATATAAACTCGTAATGACCTTTTTTTTAACCTAAAAAATGACTTTAATCGGGTAAACCTTAGTAACCACGTTATAGAGCTCGAAAAGAGCTTTCCAATGATATCTTGTATGTCTTTTAACTCTTTTTAGATTCAAAGTTATGACTTCTTAAAGTTTGACATATAATTCGGGTCAAAAATCAGAGTTGGAAGTATGCTACTGAGGTCAAATGTATTGTTCTCGGGTCAAGAGCATTGTTTTTGGGTCAGAAGCATGCTCTCTGGTTAGGAGCATTATTCTCGGGTGAGAAGCAATGCTCTCTAGTTATGAGCATTATTATTGGGTGAGAAGCAATGCTCTTAGGTTATGAGCATTATTCTCGGGTCAGAAACAATACTCTCAGGTCAAGAGTATTATTCTTGGGTTAAAAGTATTGTTCTCAGGTCAAAAATATTGTTCTCAAGTTAGAAGCAATGCTCTTAGGTCAGAAGTATTATTCTTGGGTCAGAAGCATTACTCTCAAGTCAAAAGCAATGCTATCAGGCCATGAGCATTATTCACGGGTCAAGAGCATTATTCTCGGGTCAGAAGTAATGCTCTTAGGTTAGGAATATTATTCTCTGGTCAAAAGCAATACTTTCAGATTAGAAGCATTTTTTTTTCTGGTCAAAAATATTTTCTCGGGTCGAAAGTACATACTCAAAACTTAAAAACTTCTAAAGACAAATTTAACAAAATCAGAATATTTTTGGGGCTTTTTGATAAAGCGAATGTGCTCTGATTTAGTATTATAAGTACGCGTTAGAAAGGTCTTTTAGTGTAGAATAATTTTATCTAATGAGTTTTTCCTAAAAATGTCTATATTTCCCAAAATTAATGATAACCATCGAAATGTCTAAATTGTCAAAATTATTTTCTTTCTCTTCCAAACTAATTTCGACCCCAAATCCATTTACGTACTGACTCAAAATTTTAAACCATGTTTCAACATTTCAAGAAAGACCATTAAGATACTTATTCAAGTTTTAAAGTATAATTTAAAATAATGCCACAAATTAAAAACTTAACCCATGCATAGTAAAATTCAATTGAAAATTTACATCAAAATGAATTTTAAAACTTTAAGATGGGTGCAATACTCACCAAAACTCAAGAAAACTCCTTAGATTTGCTTGAATCTTTAGATTTTAAGAATCTCTTAAA
This sequence comes from Cedrela odorata, assembly GCA_035584115.1. Taxonomy (NCBI): domain Eukaryota; kingdom Viridiplantae; phylum Streptophyta; class Magnoliopsida; order Sapindales; family Meliaceae; genus Cedrela; species Cedrela odorata. Next base: position 1,876 of record JAXCLQ010049592.1, on the reverse strand, counting down.
TTATCTTCAAACCCTAACTTTCTCTTCGAAACCCAAATTTCTTCCTTACTCTTTTTTGCCTTTTCTAGTCCAAAATTGGTACTAAATCGAAGAAGAAAAGACGAGAAATCATTTGACAACGATAATTTAAAAGAAAATCAGCTAAATTTGAAGTGATTTGATCGAGAATTAAGAAAGAGAAATAAAGAAAATGATCTTTTATGCGAGAGAAGAAAAAGAGAAAATGAATACAATGAATTGTTTGGTCAAATTTTATTTATCTTATAATAAAATTTTAATGAGACCCTTATTCTTTTTTAAAATTTTAAAGATAACTTGAAACTTTTAAAAAAAAAATCTTCTTTTTAGTCCCTATTTTCGTAAAACAAAGTTTATAATTTTTACCCTCTTAAAAGAATTTTGTCCTTAACATTTCACATACTTGTTACTGAAAAAGATCCGAGTATTGTTGTTAAAAGAGGTATTCAGGCTCCTAAATTATATCCTCGACATTTGTATTCTACCACATAATTTTTACCATAAGAATAGTCTTTACTCCTCAAAACTCAATCTTGTCAATCAACTATCTCAATGGGATAAGTTTCATAATTCAAATTATCCATCAATTCTACTGGAGGTGTCTTTAAAATATGTGAAGGATCAGGCACATACTTCTTTAATATCGAAATATATAACACATTATATATTCTTGCCAACTTTGAAGGCAACTTTAGTCTGTAGGCTACCGTGCCCACTCTTTCCACTATTATGAATGGCCCAATAAATTGAGAATGCAACTTGCCTCGATTCTGAAAACGAATCACCTCTATCCAATATGATACTTTCAAAAACAACATATCATTGACATTAAACTCTAAAACTCTTCGTCGGTGATCAGCATAAGACTTTTGCCTATCTTGTGCTAGTTTCATTCTTTCACGAATGATTTTAATCTTCTCAGTGGTGATTTTTATTAATTTTACATTTTCTAACTTCCTTTCATCGGCTTCATCCCAACATAAAGATGTTCTATATACCGTATAAGGCAACATATCCTCTAAAGTCTGGATAGTCCTCTTTGACTAACCATCAGTCTGAGGATAAAATGCATAACTGAAGTTTAAAGTAGTACCCATAACTTTCTGTAATTTCGGCCAAAATCAAGATGTGTAACGAGGATCTCTATCTGACACTATGGTAACGAGTACTCCATGTAGTCTTACAATCTTTGCTATATAAAGTCTTGCCAATTTCTCAAAAGAGTACTTAATTTGGATTGGCAAAAAGTATATTGACTTCGTTAGATGATCCAATATAACCCATATATTATCATGTCCTGTTTGGGGACGTGGTAAACCAACTACGAAATCCAGGGTGATGTGCTCCAATTTCCATTTCGATATCGATAAAGGTTGCAAAGTGCCCGTTGGTTTATAATGTTCTACCTTAACTTGTTGACATAATAAACATCTCTCAACATGCTCAACTATGTCTTTCTTCATACCTGACCACCAATAACTATCTTTGATGGTTCGGTACATTTTCGTACTACCAAGATGCATAGCAAAAGCAGAACAATATGCCTCTTCCATAATGGCTTTTCTCAACTCATCTTCATCAGGCACACAAACTCTACCTCTCAAAGTTAACGTACTATCGGATATGAGGTAGAAGTCTTCTTCTGTCCCATTAAATACATCATGACTAATCTGTTGGAGATATGCCCTAGAACCAATCGTGTCATACGGTCTAGGGATATCATCTTTATGTATATATAATTTTCTAAATGATTGTAAATTAGTTTATGATTAATAAAATGACATCTATATCATTTTGCATATACAGTTGCGTGTATGTATAAGTATTATATATAAAATGCAGAATGAGATCCAGTGAT
>JAXCLQ010049581.1:0-19257 GCA_035584115.1 Cedrela odorata | reverse complement strand
GTACTTTTTGAAGGTAGATCGAAAAATTTTGAAAATAATATATATATTTTTTTCTTGATTATCGTTTTGACTAATCCTAATTTAATCTTATCAAACGATCTAGTTTCACGTAATTTAAACGATTTTATTGTCATAACCAACTAGATACTATAGTATTCCTGCTATAATATATGTGTTACAGTGTATACCTATATTTTGTATATTTTAATTTTTTAATTTTAATTTTTTTATTTTTTAAAATTTACCAAATAAATAATAATTCACAAAATTATAATTATTTACAATAAATTTTACTATAATTAAATTTACATAAAAATTTAAAATTTAAAAAACAAAAAAAATTATTTTCATCAATTATTATTTATTATGTAAATTTTTTAAAAATAAAAATATATTTTAAAATTTTAAAAATTCAGAATTTAAAAAAAAAAGCATTAAAAAAGTTTATTATTTATATATTTTTTGTATATTTTAATTTTTTAATTTTAATTTCTTTATTTTTTAAATTTATATAATAAGTAATAATTCATAAAATTATAATTATTTACAATAAATTTTACTATAATTAAATTTACATAAAATTGATAATTAAAAAAAAGGATTTAAAAAAAACATTAAAAAAAGTTTATTATTTATATATTTTTTTATTTTTTAAAAATTTATAATATTTTAAAGAAGTAAATTAAAAAATTATTAAAAAATAAAAAAGGGCCAAAGGCTCGAGCAGATATCGCTCGGGCTTAAAAAATTAAAAAAAAAACCAAAAAAAAAAAATCCAAGCCTAGCCTGGCAAGGGCCAGGCAGCCAGGCCTACTTTGAATTTTGAATTTTTTATGAATTTGTTTTTCATTTTTATTAATTTGTATATTTAAAAAAATAAAAATTAGAAAAACAATAAATTAATTAGAAAAAGAATAATTTCATAATTTATTAAAAATTATTTTTTAATAAAGAAAAATAATTTATTAAAAACAATAATAATTTTCTTTATTAAACATTTAATTATTTGTTAATAAAGAAAATTAAAATTAATAAAGAAATTTAAAAATAATAAAATAAATTAAATTCAAAAAAGAAATCTTCCAAGTCTTCCTGAAGGGCTCAGAGCACGAGCTCCACTAAACATTGAATTCAAAATTAAAATTTTATTTTAATTATTTTTATTTAATAATTTAAATAGTAAAAAAATAAAATTTATGTATTTTAACTACACTCATACTTACCCTACTTACCACCTTTCTCTTTCCTTTCCTAATCTCTCTTTCTCTCAAACTCCTCTAAAATTCCAGAGACCAAAAAATTCGGGTGACAAAAATTCCAGCCACAAAATTTTTGGCGATCTTTAATTTTTTCTGGCAAATTTAAAAGATATTTTTTTGTTTATTATTTTTAGTTTATTGTTTATTATTTATTATTTATTGTTAGTTAGTTGGAATAAAATTTAGAAGTGAATATAAATATAGTAGTTAGAAACCACAATGGCAATGGTGGTCAACAGCTATTGTCAACCGGTAATGGTGGTGGAAATTTTAGTTTTTTATTTTTTTTAAATAAGTTGTAGTATATGTAAAAAATTTATTAAATATATATTTTTAGCAAAAATTTATATATAAATTAAGTGTATGTAAGATTATATATATATATATATATAAATTTATTTAATCAGTAAGTATATGCAAGATTTTATAAATTGTTTATATATAAATATATATATATATATATATAAATTAAGTATATGTAGGATTATATATATGTGTGTGTGTGTGAATGTGATTATGTATATTTATATATACATGATATGATGTGGGATAGCATAATGCCCATTTGCGTATATATGATCGTGATACTAATATGTATATAGATGTATATGTGTTGTGGGTGGGCATAACGCCTCGTTACATATATATATATGACATTGGTGCTGATGTGTATGTGTTATGGGTAGACATGATGCCCCTTTGCGTATATATGATAGATCATATCAATGAGAAATTAATAATGGCGCAACTTGATATATTCAAATAGTTTTGTTTTTGGTACTTCTTGTCCCTCAAAGGCTTACATTATTCACCTATTCTTATACATTAGATGTTGTTGCATGAAGTCAATGCGGAGGGTGGCAACACTATGTGGTTTCGTATAGGGGCAGATAATTTGTTTTTTACGCACCGAATTTTTGTTGATCACTGGCTTGTGTTGTAGAGATTATCTTACTGTGGATCTTCTTAAGGGTGCACGATTGTACAGACAGTATTTTGGCGGTATCGATGGGCCTATTAGTTTGGATGACATTCTGACGGTGTATGAAGAGCTTGATTTTGATACGATACCCGTTCTAGACGCAGGACGTTTGTCGCTATTTTACGTGGTTAAAAGGTTCCTGTTTGGTCGGGAAGGCCGCACTCGAGTTGATTTATGGTTGCTGCGTATGATAGAGGATCTGTTGTATTTCAATATACATTACTGTCATAGCGCCATACCATCGATAGTCAATACATTAGGGACAAGAAGGATGAGCCAAGGTTAGCCAAGGAGGGGCAGAGTTTTAAAGGGAAGTATAATCTTATTGAGATGTGTATTGCATTTCAAGCAATTATCAGATATAGTTACAATTATTTTTGAATTCACATATATATGTGTTATTTTTAACATTGTTTGCCATTCATTACAATGTAGGTATAGACATATGAGTCTATGCCTAACTTACAAAATAATTTGGTTCAAAAAATGAGTACTGAGATCACACGGATCCTACGTTGGCAAACGATAAAGGGCGGTATCAGTATACGGTCCGTATGTAAATATTTATTTTCTGAATCAGAGGTAAAATTTTTCAAACCAACATTTTGTGGTTCGTACAAAATGACAAACAACTAGCAAACATTTTGCCGTGTGTTTTTAGCTTATTTGTGTACTCCCTACGTTAGAGTTAGGGCCAACCGAATGCATTTTCTAGTCCTCTCAGAGTTGATGAATACCTGTGACCCACATGGCCAATACAGGGCTAATTTATTTGACAGGACAGTAACTACCAAGCCTAAACCTTTCTCCAAACATCGTGTTACTGGTACCACTGCACCACAGGTTCGTGTATTGAAATACCATCATATGTTGTTTCATAATTTAATAAATTGCATTGGTCTTTGATATATATATATATATATCATAAATTAACGCAAGCTGCCCTTTCGACGTCCTTCTGTATTGGTCGACGGACTACCCACTGCCACCGCCACCGCCACCACCATTGTATTATACATACGTGGTGCTCCAGTCGTATTTACCTCTGTTGCAGCAATTTTCGCTTGCCTCACCGTTGCATTACTCGCCCGCCCCGCCGATTCATTATTCTCCCACACCAGATGCAAATTATTCACCCGCACGGGTTCATTATTCACCCACACTATCAGAGCGTTGCTCATCATTCCACGGGCCGGAAGCCCCAGCGCATTTTTCACCCGCTCTCCAGGTGCATCGTTCGCCTACCTCGGCCACACATTATTCACCTATACCACTATCTCATTTCTCACTAACACATTTTCACACTTTGAACACACATAGATCGTTTGATTATGATGATTTCAGGAGGAGCGTAATGGACCGCTTTGATACATTAACTATTAATATGCAGCAATTCAGTTAGCATTGGGCTGACAACTTCAGCCAAGTTGAAGGAAAGGTTGATGCATTGACTGCAAATATGCAAGCTTTCAAGGTAGAGTGTGAGGATAACTAGGGTCGGCTTGACATAGCAGTTGGTGATCTCTGCAGGGGATTTGAGTCGACCGCTCATGCACAGGGACCCATTTATTCGCAGTTGTCACCCACTGGCTCGTCCGTTCAGGCAATCATTGACTTTGACTAAATTGCAGTGATATTACTTTATACACATTTATGTATATGTGTTTAGTTCCTATGTAGGATATTTTTTAATGTTGCAGGTAGATGATTCACCTAGGATTTCTGGCAAAACACAGGTGGAGATACTTCACAAACATCCAATTGTTCGTGAGGAGAATTGATTCGGACGGATATTGAGGAAGGGTCCGTATAACAGGAGTTCGTACACTAATCTAGATAGGAGAAGGCATGGAAGCCCTGCCATTAGGTCGTTACCTTAATATCCATTGAACCTGAGGTTCGATCCATTGGTGCCATGGCCTGACGAGTTATACGCTGAGTATCCAGAGTGGTTAGACGACCCAACGGCATGTATCGAGATTCGTTCGGTGACGTTTACACCATCATGGCTTCATGGTATCTCGAATCCGAATGCATTGTTAGAGGATACTATAAGTGACCGGCATGTTGTTAACATATTATAACATTATATTCCGCAACTAACTAGATTATTTTTATTTTGACAGCACATTGACAAGTATTTGTATTTACTCGCACACCGACAGCAGGTGAGCCCTTGTAGACTGGCACAGAACTGGGTTGTTATATCTTTGTATTTATATGTATGTATGACATTGACAATTTTTGTTGCATTGGCAAATATCATGTAAGTTTTGAGTTTCTATTTGCGTATTTGGTTTCTTATTTATTATACAGCCTAAATTATAACACAAGTGGGGAAAATGCGTACAGGGGTGATTTCGATGGGCATTTTTCTACTAGGAATGGATTTAGAAGAACATGTGCTAGGCGATGCAAATAAGGTGAGAAGATCATGGACCGCCATTGACTATGTTTTCATTCCAGCTTTGGTATGTGATAACTACTAGGTTTTATGCGCTGTTGACTTCGGTAGTCGACTGATATCTGTATACGATTCTGTGTTGTTAGGTCATTCCGACCAGGAGATGGTTGATGCATTGCAGCCATTATGTGAGTTGTTACCCCACGTGATGAGCGCATTTGGGGTGTATGATGCCAGGTCGAAATGGCGTGATACAGGTGGACCATTTTCGTATTCGAGGCTGATGAACGTGCCCCATCAGAGAAAGGAGAGCACCGACTATGAGATTTTTATGTGTAAGTTTATAGAGTACGTTATGTTAGGAAGATAGTGGAATTTTAATTCCACCTATGATCAGTTTTTTGGAATAAAGATAGTGCTCGTTTTATTTGAAGGACGCATACATTGACATATTGTATTTATATGATTTTGTACATTATAGTTTGTTATTATATATCACATACTTTTTTAATTAAATTAGTGAATTAACCAAAATATAATTAGAGGATACCATTGAATCATGTAATCGTGTATAACCAATCCGTAAATAAATTAGAACAAAATATAAAGGCAAACATTACATCATTAAATCGTGAAATTCAATACTAGTATATTGTATCATATTACATAATAACTTTGTACAAATTAATAAATGTGTACATAGTTAGAAAATAGCATAAAATCACTCAGCCTGTTCTTGATACAACGGGTATCTATAAGTTGAACGATTATGTCTGATTTGTTTACATCGGGAACATCTTCTGGCGTTGACCACCTCCTCTCCTGCAGATGAGATGCGTTGATTTCGGGGTCAACTTGCTGTTTCCGGCCCATTGGTGGTTTGACAACAATAGATTGAATCCCGAGCGGAATATTTCAGAAACTTTGATCTTCGATTGGATGAATCTCTTCCACATATGCTGTTAACAGTGTGCTGTTCTTGTAGTACATTGAGCAGAACTCACCATACCGATCTCTAATAAGTCAAATAGCAGCTAGTGCATGGACACAAGGCAACTGTTGTAAGTCAAAGCGCCTACATTGACATGTCCTTGTGCTTAGATCAACCATAACATCTTCTCATCTGCCTTTTACTTCATACTCATGCCTATAAACGAGAAATACTGAAAGTGTACGAGATACGTAATCATCTTCTTTAATTTTATTAGCTGCCGCTTTAGTAAGGCTATCTTTTTCAAATTTTACAGCTTATTCCCTCCTCTCGTAAAACCAACGCTACAACACTGACCGTATCCAATTTGCCAAAGCGACAATTAGAAGAGTACGCATATTCTTCAACAATGCATTCATATTCTCTGCAATGTTAGTAGTCATTATGTCGTACCGTCGGACTGGAAAATGACACCTAGCCCACCTGTGAAATCCGACATCGTTTTCTATGTAGTTGGCAGTATTAAGGTGTATCAACCTTAATTTGTCCATCTGTTTCTTGAAATCGCTGAACACATATGCTTTGACAACAGGATAATACCCAATAAGAAAAACGTCTTTTTTACGGTCTTTCAGCTTGTATTTTGATTTGAGATTCCCTTTAAAATGGTAGGAACAAAAACCGTGGTATGAGTCGGGAAATACTGTCCATACACTCTTAATAATGCTATCATGTCGGTCTGATATAAATACTAAATCGGTCACTAGTCCAAGTACATCTCGTAGTGTTATTAGGAACCACTCCCAAGAAGTATCATTTTTAAAGTCTCCCACTTCAAATGCAATAAGATGAATTTGGTCATTTTCATCAAGTGTCATAGCTACAAATATCGTCCCCTCAATATGTATCCTTTAAAAATGTCCAGTCAATAGCAATCACAGGATAGATTAATAAAATAAAACCACGCACAGATGAGCCAAGCACTATGAAGAAGTACATGAAATGGTCATTATTGTCAGTTTGTATGTGCGTTACTGAACTAGGATTTCTTTGTTCTAAAATATGGCAGAAATGTGGGAGTAATTGAAATGATTCAAATGGATCTCCACACACCAATGCATGTGCTTTTTCTTTGGCCAGCCATGCCTTGCGGTAGGATACGATCACTCCAAATTTTCAGTGTATGTCATCTCAGATGTTATTTAGAGTGTAAATCCTACTTGGATCTTGAAACTTGTCTATTACATATTCTCCGGTAAATCGACTACTTGCTTGGCGGTTGCCTAGTTGTAGCTAGTCGCTTCAACAAGTATGACATGTTTCAATTTGTTTAACATACAAATATTCACCATTTCCATTTGTGTTAGTTGCTCGAATGCAGCATTTACACCCCTCAACAATACATTTTGCCTCAAATTGGTCTGATGCAGACTTGGTAACCTTAAGCTGAAAATGACTCTTCAGCGCCATCATTCCTAATGTATCTCTTAACTATTTCTTCAAATTAAAAATATGCCCTGCACTTATGGTATTAAAAGTAGAACTGGACATCATATCTACCAAACGAGAATTGAAAGGTGGAATTGCCAGCAAACTACGAGAAGTTAACAGACCTGACATATTCATATGACACCCTGTTGATCTGATTCTCTGATCCGGTCTATACCCCAAATTTGTCGTCACATCCGTGTGCTCGTCACAATAATTCATACGGGAGGTCCTAATTGTATTAAATGGAATGTCAAAGCCTTCACCCTTTATACACGGCTAAGTATCATAAAGTCCGAGAATAGGGTCATCACTGTACTGACACGAAGAGTATCCTCCATGGAATGTAGGATATTCATGACGTCTCGATGAAGGCTATAGCATACGTTAGTCAGTGAATGATGACAATCCTAGTTGAGTTGATTGCTCCCCTAAGAAGAAAAAAAATGGTTGTCATTGCATATGCGGCTCGACAAGCTGTAAAGAAGGAGTACAATGCACCCCATAATCATCAGTAGCTATCTTTTCTATAGTGACGTACAACGGACTGACCCTTCTAGACTCTATAACCACAATAGTTCTTATATCACATCATAGTGCTAACTAAGTTTATTTGAAAAAAACTCTATAATTTCTACACTAATTTGTAAATCAAAATATCACATCACAGTGCTAATGAATTAAAAAATAAATTTACAAAATTTAAAAAAAATACTGTATACAAGTGCTAAATTTGTAAAATAATAAAACTTATAAATAAAAAAAATTAATACAAATGGTAAAAAAATAAAAAATAAAACTCACTTGTTATCGTCGAAATACCGATTCACCAATGAAAAAAAGAAAGAAAGAAATTGAAATATTAGAAGTGTTGATGAATGAAAAAATAATATCTTTTTATAATGTGAAAAAGTGTGATGAGTGAAATTAACTCAGATGTTAGGGCTCTTTTTTTTTTTTAATTTCTTAAATATTTTTAATTTTTTTTTAATTTACTTATTTTATAAATTTAAAAAAAAAATAAAAATATCAAAAGTTTTCAACAATATGCCTTTTTTAATTCTTTTTTTAAGAAAATTTTTTATTTTATAATTATCTTTTGATTTTTTAATTTTTTAAATTTTAAACATAAGCCAATTAAAAAAAAAAAGCCAAAGGCTCGAGCAATTTTTGCTTTGCCCAAATGGCCCAAGCGATGCCTGTTCGAGTCAAATGGCTCGGGCTTTTGGCCCATTTTTATTTTTTAATAATTTTTAATTTACTTAATTTACAAAATTTTAAAAATTAAAAAAAATAAAAATATATATAAACAATAAACTTTTTTTTAATGCTTTTTTTAAAATTATAGTAAAATTTATTGTAAAAAATTATAATTTTGTGAATTATTATTTATTATATAAATTTAAAAAATAAAGAAATTAAAATTAAATAAAATATTAAAATATACAAAAAAATATATAAACAATAAATTTTTTTTAATTATGTATTTTTAAAATTTTAAAATATATTTTTTTAAAAAAAAAATTTCATAATAAATAATAATTGATGAAAATAATTTATTTTATTTTTAAAATTTTATATTTTTATATAAATCTAATTATAGTAAAATTTATTGTAAATAATTATAATTTTGTGAATTATTATTTATTTGGTAAATTTAAAAAATAAAAAATTAATATTAAAATGTTAAAATATACAAAACAAGTGTATTGTAGTTTTAGAATTTGGGGGATTTAAGGTTTAGGGGTTATACACTATAGCACGTATATTGTAGCGGGAACATTATAACATGTAGTTGGTCATAAAGGTAAAATCGTTCAAATTACGTGAAACTAGATTATTTGGTAAGATTGAATTATGGTTGGTCAAAATGATAAATAATGGGTCAAAAAAGGTATTTTTATTATGTGGAAGACTGATCATCAGAGAACAAGCATTCGCAAGTGTCACACGGCTAGTTTGTAGAGATGAGCATGGACTCTGTGACAAATGTGTAATATTCTAAAATTTAAATTAAGGATATTTTAGTCATTTTACATATAAGAGGTAATTTTGTAATTTTATAAATTTATGTCAAGGTGTTGAAAACTGAGCTAATAACTATGTATTAATGTTTATTTAGCTATTATGAGTAATTTGATAACAATTTGATAAGTTTAGAAAATCTCTCCTTAAGGCTTTATCTGCGCACCTAAATTTCAAATGAAAACTAGCGTTGATTGAAAAATTCGATTGATAAACGATTTATTTTTACTGAAAGATGACTCGATAACGATCTATATGAATTAAATTTGAGTTAAATCTAAGGTCAGATGAAAGATAATCGAAGCTTGAAAAATAGCATATGTGTAGGAATACTATAAATGACATATTTACTATTTTCTATTTAATTTCTTTTCACTTCTCTTTAATTTTTCCAGAAGCAAATGAGTCATTTTAATTTCTATTTAAGCTGAACAGAAAGCAAAACAAATCACTTCTTCTTTCCCGTGACCTCTATTATACTCCGTTTTAATTTTTTTTCAATTTCCTTCAAATTACTCAATTTATAACTTATTAAAGTCTCATTTTTTACTATTAATCACACGTACTCGATACAAGCTATACTATAAGAATTTTGTTTGAGCGATTTGGTTGACGATTAAGTCAGGAGGAAAGTAGAGTCACTATTTACGATTTGAAAATTTTCGCAGTTACTCACAATTCGGGTGTTTTAGGGATAAATTGACTCATCAGAATAATTCACAGCATTGTTTTTATCGTATTTTTTCATTTCAAACAATTTTTTGATTATAGTTACTATTTATCAAGAATATTTTTCTGATTATACTTGTCAAACTATAATTAAATCGATTAGCTGTTAGATTAAGTGAAATTAAATTTTGTCGGAAGATATAAATAGTGACAGTAGCGTTCGCACTAGATTTAAATTTCGAAATAATATATCATCGTGTAGAATTGGTTAATATTAGTAAGTTAAGCATAATCAATACCTCGAGTATTAATTGTTAGATTCGGATTATAGAAGAAAATATAATTTAAAAAAAAGGAGAAACCTTGTTGTATATCAATGTCATAATTAAATTTAAAACATGTATATTATAATTATTATGTTAATAATTAATATAAATATGTTATAGATACACTGAAAGAGCGACCATTTACACCCCCAATGATCCAGCTTTTGTTCCGTTTTTAGCAACACCTGTAAATGGATATTTATTCTTCAACTTATTTTTTTTTTATCTAAGTTTAAAGTATTATTTTAGATTTAATTATTAAATTTATAGCAAAAATATTGATTTACATTATGTTTTATATGAAAAAATAAGACTTACTTTGAGCTATATATATTACTGTGGATGAATTATTGAGATATTGATTTTGAAGTCAAAAGACGGCCATTGTATTTTAATTGTAATATATTGATTTTGGGACATATATATACATTATACTTTATATAGATTATGAGATTATATTTTTGATTTCATGTTAATCGTTATTTCAATTTTACTGAACGCTAGCTAAGAAAGGAAAGGGGGATAAGTTTAGGGCTTTTTCGGTACCGTTTTATGTCTGATGTTTTCGTTTTCATTTTATTAATGTAAGTGTAAAACATGTCCGTTATTGTTTTCTTAAAATTGAACTCGTAAAAAAAGAAATACAGATTACAAATTAATAATAATAATGTAAACTTGTAAAACGGTTTAAACTTGTTTTCTGTATTTTACAAAACAAATCATAAAATAAATGGTAAAACAGTCCTCTCCTCGAAATCAAAATCCCTTTAAATTTCTTCTCTCTCGCTCTTTCACTCCTCGCATTTAAAGGTAACAATGGCGGTTTCAACTCAACTGTAGCTCAGATAGGGTGAATTGGACAAGGATGACGGCGAGGATTTGGATTTCTTGCTGCCACCTAAACAAGTGATTGGCCCCAACGAAAACAGAGCAAAAAAAGTGATCGAGTACAAGTTCAAGTATAAGTTCAACGACGATGGCAACCCAAAATCAGTTCCTTCTTCCAGCCTTCTTCTTCTTCATCTGTTGGCGAGTGGGGAAAAACAAGAACACGTTCATCGGTATGCATGTCATTTTTTTGGTAAAAACAATTTAAACAAAAACACAGAATAAGAAGAGTCGTCGTATTGTACAACAAAGACAGGAATCGGAACCGGAACAAAAATAGGAACAAAGAACAGAAAAATGAGCGAGAGAAGAAAAGCTGATACCAAGAAATCAACAACAACCAAGGGGCCTATTATTAAACCCAAACAAAACCTTCAGATTTCTCGTCTTAAAGACACAGATCTCTTTACTGTACGTTACTGATTCCAAATTCTCAACAATTCCTTTTCTGTTTTGCTTTTTTTTTGGCATATTTATCTCTCTGTTCTACAGTTTATGCAGAATTATTTGTTTGTCGTTTCAATTTCTTCCACGTTTGTAGTTTCTTTAGTTTTGCTCTGTTGTGGGTAGTATGGGAAGATTGATTTTTTTTAACAAAAAAGAAATTAATTTTGGCAATGTAAATGTGTCACCTTAATTGTCTTCAATTTTGATAATATCGGTTGCATCTTCTTTAAATTTTGAGTGCTGCAGTGAATTCTCTGTTGTAGTTTCATTTTTGAGGTAATTTTGCACGTGGGTTCTTGTTATTGTGCTGGGGAAAAATTTGGAAATGAACCAAGCTATTTGTAGATAAAGCTTTGTCAGACTCTTGTCAATGATTGTTGGTAGATTGACAAGCTAAGATTGTGTTTGCTCTTACTTGCTGACTTTGAACTTGAGTATGATCTTAGTTTTACAAGATGATTTTGCACCCCATGGTAGTTCTTGTACAATTAAGGAAGGATGACATGGACAAGCATGCTCAGGTTTTTTGTGAAATAGGCGCATACGTATATTGAGAAACAGAAATATTCACATAGGGAGTGCAGCTGCAATATGAAGATGGATGGTTTTAAGGATGGATAGAAATGATAGGAGAGGAACCTGTTTATATATAGGTAGGGGATCATTCATCAGATGTGACGAGAATTACAGGAGTTTGGTCATATGCACAGATGTTTTTATACATTAAGAAGAATTAGCAAATGATGTTGAGGTTGAAGGTGTGGAGAGAATAAATTAGGTGGAGATTGTGATACTGGAAAGATGACGATCGAATTTCTGTAAATGATCCTGTTCTTGCCAAGGCAATATGGGAGTCTGGACTTAACAAATTATTTATTGATGTTAAATTCGGGAGAAGGTTGCGGTTGTCTTAAATCCAAATATCAGATTCTATACAGGTTCATTGAATTTTCTTCTCTGTCAATTTGAACTCATTTTTTTCACATGGATTCATAATATAAGTACTAGACTAGCTAGCATGCTAATCAGTTTAATACTGCAAACTAGTACATAGAGGATTTGTATAACCATAGCGGGTTTATTCACATGTCATAAACCATCTGTTCTCTGAGTTTGGGGATAATCTTGATAAGCTTATAAAGGATTATTTTTATTTGATTCTTAGAGGCATTTTCGACAAATAGAATTTTCCATTATGAGCTGCTTATGTAACCCCTGAAGTGTTGTTACCACCAGTCTTGAATTCTTTTGATATTCAGGATATGATGTGTTCTATATTTCAAGTATAAGGTAGGTCAGCGCTTTGGAGAGCATATTGATGAAAGTGTCAATCTTGGAGATGGAAAGCGCACCTATTATACTTTGTTAATATATTTGAGCGGTGGTTTTAAAGCCAAGGCTAAAAATGATCTAAGTAACCCCTATGATTCTTTCTTGGAGCCTTTAGTTGGAGGTGAGACTTGCTTCTATGGTTCAAGGAATAATTTTGTGGCTGAGGTAAATTCCTTTTCTGTATTTGCTTTTCCTTTTATCCTTCCCCTGTATCATTTGCTACACAAGCACAACCATTTTGATATTTTCTTTCCCTTTTAGACAAGCTTTAGTAGTACAGTTGCACTTTCTAGAATATAAATTGTCTATTTATGCAATTCAAACTCTGTAGGTGGCTCCTACTAAAGGAATGGCTCTATTACACATTCATGGTGACAAGTGTATGTTGCATGAAGCTCAGAATGTTACTAAGGGTGTCAAGTACATCTTCCGTTCAGATGTAGTTTTTGTTGGAAGACTAGCAATTAGAAAGTCAAGCTGGCTGGACTAGTTTTTCACCATAAGTGTCCTTCCTCTTTTCATAATTTTTGTTAAACAGCTTTTGAAAGTCAAGCACGCTTGACCAGAGGTTACTTGTAGAATGAAGGAGTTGGTCTCTTGGATTAGAATCTTCTTGTATGTTTCCCCAAGCCTTCAATATTTGGATATTGACTTATATTTTTGTCTAATTTTGAGGAAGAGTATTGTGCCTGTAACAAATTCTTTCTATTTTTTGTTGAATCATTGCGGATCATGGGGTAACACATGAACTTTACACTTAAATGTGAAAAAAAAAACAACTGTTTAAAGCATGTAAACATTTATTTGTAATATTCTTCATTTTGCCCTAAGAAAATTAACTTAGTTGATCTATTAGATTTTAGTTTTGTGTTTATTAGTCATGATTAAATAAGTTATATCTTAGCAAATAACTTAATATTGTTTGCATTATTTACATAAATTCTAATTTATTAATAATAGTGACCATGACAATATATTTAAAAAAATTAAGTTTAAATACATTATAAAATAAAACACATTATTTACCGAAAAGAAGTAAATACTTTGTCTGGATGTATG
This sequence comes from Cedrela odorata, assembly GCA_035584115.1. Taxonomy (NCBI): domain Eukaryota; kingdom Viridiplantae; phylum Streptophyta; class Magnoliopsida; order Sapindales; family Meliaceae; genus Cedrela; species Cedrela odorata. The sequence continues at coordinate 5,447 of JAXCLQ010049581.1, read as the reverse complement.
TTTCAAAATAATGAATTACGTTGGGTTTGCTAACATGATAAAATACTTTATGAAAATATATTAAAATTTGTTCTCAAATTCTTATTATAATGTTTTATTAACAACCGTTGTATATTAAAAGTAAGAAAATTTTTAATAACATTGCATATTAAATTTATTAATTAAATTTAAGAACTTAAGGAGTTTCATTTTTTTGAAAATTAAATTTATATAATTCTTGTACATTGTAAAAAAAAATAATCACATTATTATTGTTTTAGAATTAAATTTAATAAAACTGTTTTTAAAAAATATTTTACCGGACGCATATTAACTGTTTTTATCATTTTTAATTCAGCTACCGAATATATATTTACTATTTTTATTTTCATAATACAATTTCAGAATATGATATCGAACGCGTTCTCGTATCTGAAATACAATAACTGAAAATATTATTTTCATTTTCATTTCGTTTTGTACAAACACCAGTTTAAAAATAATACTAGACGGGCCCTTATGTGCTGTGAAAGCACATTTTGATTTGTGTTCTCTAGAGGTACCGGTACATGTGAAAAGTAAGGGGCAAAGGGTGATATGATATTTGACTTGAAATTGTACACATCCTTGCATATTTCTCTGTTTTCATTCGACTTTTTGAAATTATAATAGCATGTAGTAGATGTGTTGTTAGTATGGTTTATATCTAAAATTGATTTTAACTTTAAATATATTTTATGTCCAAACTAAAAGTACTTAAAATTTATCATTTTTCTGTCATTTCAGTATCTATTCACTGAGTTTTTCCCAAAACTCACTCCACCACAATTTTTAGTAATTGCAAGACTCAATTCTAGGTAAGGATTCTAGGAGATGTTTGTGAAGAGCATTGAGATTCCAAATTCTCCAAGTAGTCATCTAGATGTTGACGTTTTTGTCTGTTTTATAAATTAGGCACGACTTCCAATTATGTATACACATTATGGGTATCTTTTGTATATATCTGTGCATATACTATTTTGTATATGAGTATCGTGGTATATGTCTGTATGGTGTTGATGGGCATGGAGCCTTTAGTATATGTTTATGAATTCATGCATATGATTACATTTATCTGCATTATATATTTAGATATTCAAGTTTTATCTGAGGCTTATAAGGGTAGGATATTCCTATCTCTATGCCGTCACGATACTGATTTATCGGTGTGTGACAAAATGATATCAGAGTGGGACGAGACTTTCCTTTTAAGTTTCGTCAACTTCTAGTGGAGTAAGTGGCAAGTTATGGAGCACTCGCTCAGTTGAGAAAGGTAATGCAAGGTGGTCTATACCAAAAGTTATAACCACGATGCTCACACTAGGTGAATGTTTTCAGGGTTAGAAGGTCTTTTGCGGGAGAAAGATGAGCTACAGAGTCAAAGTGGTCAAAGTCTACTAAGTTAGTTAGCATCTCATCCTCGCTAAACACTATTGCTGAGGTGAAATAGTAGACAAGGTGGAACCTCGTTGGGAACAACTGATTGTGTGGAGTGCCAAGAAAATTGTCAAATGCACGATGTGTGCATTGCTTTTAAGGTGGGGATGATTTATTACACCCCAAGTTTTCAAGTATACTAGTTGGAGTGTAAATATGCGACTCTAGTCTCAAGTGTTTTGGCGTGATAGGTGTTTTGTCATCTCCTATCACAAATTTAGTTAAGGACTGGAACCGTCCTCCTGACAAGACTAAAGCAGGTCGAAATTAGATAGCATGCAAGTTTTGAAAGGTTGATTCTCGAAGAATGCACATTCTTGGGTGCCGTATGGACTTATGACAACTACCAAATGACACTAAGATGATCCGCTATATCCTTAACTTTGGAGTCTTTCAAAGAAATGCCGATCTCATAACAACTCTATCTTGAAATGACTTTATTTGTCATTGTAGAAGATTTCTGACATCTGTTGATGTGGATCATCCTTTTTTTTTTTTTAATGTAAAAGGGACATGATAGATAAAAAAATATGTTAATATAACACATAAAAATATTGAAATATTAATACAATTAATTTTAACTTAAAATAATAAATTAACAATATCAAATATCTAACAATAAATCATATGTATTACACCCTAAGTTAGAAGATCCAAATCTAGTAAGTGATTTTTTTTTAATTTTTGATAGGATTTATAAAATTAATCTTTCTGGTTTTAAATTATATTTTTTTATCGAAAAATTTATTTATCTCTCTTCGAATTTGTTTCATGTGTAAGTCATGACCCTTTTTTAGTACTGAGTAAACGTCAATTTACATGGTACTAGAGGAATTTGAACTAAAATGAGTTTTGCCTTGGAGACAAAACATAATCTCATATGCAAATTAAGATTTGAGCTTGAACTATTTTGTGCCTAATTTCATATTTAAAAAATTTAAGATACTAAAATAATTATTGAAAGATTCACCTAAACTCCATTATTTATATATGTTGGGTATATAGTTCGGTACGCCTAAGGCCCATAAGTCTACAAACCCTGAACGGGCCATACGAGAAAGCTAACAAGGGTTTCGAGACCAAACGATGCCCGAGAAGATCCGCCCTGATGGTAAAAGGTACAAGATTTCTTCAGAGGCTAAGGCTTGGTGGAATAAGTTGTTCTTTGGTCGGCATTTTAGGTTAACATACAAGTTTCAGTCACAGTTTATAAAGGTCTCAGTCACAGCATATAAAGGTCTCAGTCATAGTTTATAAAAGTCTTAGTCACAGCTTATAAAGGTTTCAGTTATGCAATATCTGAGTTCATTTCAAATGGATAAAAGAGTTTCAAACAAAAACTCTTAAGACCTCACTACATTTACGTATCTGCAAAAGATTTGTTTCCTTCCCAAATTCTCTTCGAATTATTCCATAATAAGGATTCTTAGAACTTCTTATATAATAAGAATCCTAAAGCTTCATGTAAAAGGCACGTGATTCATAAAATCCAGAGGCCGATGCTTAATCTATAGAATCTCCATAATCCTCGCATGATGAGATACTTGTTTTCTGATTTTGTAATAATTTTGTCATAATTGAGAGAGGTCAACATCTATAAAAGGAGACTAACTACAACTACGTATGAGGACTAAAATTTTGGGAAGAAAGAACCACAATTCTCTTTAGTTCTCTCTCTAAAGTAAAACTCTAATTTAAGCATCAGAGGGTTTTCGCCAAATAACCGACTTTTTACTCTCATAGCTTTCAATTGTGGTTGCAGGTTAAGGTAATATGTTCGAGGCAGAAGAAGATCGTTACTGGTGCACAGGATCTACAGAAGAGATTTTTACCGCATCAACAATATATTTTTTTGTTTGTGAGATAAGTTATATTTATTTAAGACACTAAAATAATTATTTATATATTATTAAATAATTAACAATATTTATATATTTATTTAGGGTGTGATTCCTTTAACTTATATATATATATATATAGTTCAGTTGAGACATTAATTTTAAACTATCGTTTATACATTTCAATGATAAATAAGAATTCTGAGTTAACAATATTAAAGGCATGTTTGTTTCGCTATTATGTAATTGAAAAATTGTGTAATTAGGTGTAATTACACAATTTTGACATGTTTATCCAATTGCATGATTATACAATTAATTGTATAATTGGATCCCCCCCAAATTACAGAGTTCAATTCTTATGGGAGGGGTTGAGAATTAGTGTAATTACACAATTTATTTTTTTAAAGTTTTTATAATTACAAAAAAATATATTTTCTCACTTTTGTTATTTTGTTATGGATATGGATTTTTTTAGAACTTTTGTTGTTTCTAGTTTAATAATTTTTATTAATTTTTTTAAAAAAAATTTCATGTTTGAAGTTTAATATTTTGTTATATTTTAATATTATAAAGTTGATGTTATTGACACTTCATATTTTGTTTGATATTATTTATATTTATTTTTTCTATTGATTTGACATGGAAAACGAAGATGAGTTCATGATGATCATGGTAAGATGTATAATTTTAGTTTGCATTATTGAAAATATTTTGAACACATATTATGTATTTATTATATATAATATATATTTTAAGCATATACAATTTATATAATTTATATAAAAATTGTATTGTATTTTTTGAGTCTATAATATATATTTTTTAATTTTAATAATTTATTAATAATTAAAATTAATTTTCATATTATTTTTACATTTAAAATAGTTAATTTTTGTCACATACCAGTAAATTGGTATCGTGATGGCATAGAAGTAGGAATATCCTACCCCTATAAGTCTCGGATAAAAACCTGTACATGTAAACTGTAATGTAGAGAACTACCAATCATATGCATGACTCATACACATACTAAGGGCTACATGCCCATCAATACAATTCCAAACATAAATTAAGATATTCATAAATATAAGAGTATATGCACACATATTAATATACACAAAAATATACAGAAGACACACTCATAATGTGTATACATAATTAGGCGTCGTGCCCAATGCACAAACAGACCATAACATAAACTCTTAGGTGACTGCATGAAGAATCTTGAATCCCAATGCTCTTCACGAATATCTCCTAGAATCCTCACCTAGAAGAAAATCCTACACTCATGGAAACTATGATGGAGTAAGTTTTGGGAAAAACTTAATGAGTGGATACTGAAATGAAAATTTTAAATAAATTCAGTTTTGACATAACATATGTTTAAACTTAAAATCAATTTCAGACAGAAATCATATTAACAAGACATCCACTGCATATGATAATAATTTTCAGAATTAAAATTTTAAATAGTCAAATGAAAACAGAGTAATATATAATGATGTGTACAAATTTCGGGTTAGATATCAGATCGCCCTTCGCCCCTTACTTCTCACATTTACCGGTACCTTCACATAACACAAATCAGAATGTGCTTTCAAAGCACATAAACTTCCCCTCTTATGTCTTCCGGCTAGGGTTAAGTAAAAATTAAAGTAATGGTTAATATAGTGTCATAAATACAAAAAATAGAAATAAAATACAATTAAAAACACAATGGCCTCCTCTTGGCTTCAAAACAATATCTCAACAACTCCTCTTCAACAATATGCAAAAATAACTCAAAACAGATCTCATTTTCCATATAAAACAAAATGTAAATCAATTTATATATAAGTATTCCTTATTTCGGAAAACATTAAATTTTATAAAAAAAAATAAATAAAAAAATGAAAAACAATATAAAAATCCACTCACAAGTGTCGTCAAAAACGGAACAGAAGCTCGATCACTGGGGGTTGGATGGTCGCTCTCTCGACGTATCTATAACATATTTATACTAATTATTAATATAATAATTTAAGTACATATACTTACAATTAACTGTAATATTGATATACAACAAGTTTCCCCCCCTTTATGAATTCTCTTTTATTCTACAATCTGAATCTAACGATTAATACATGAGTTATCGATTATACTTAATTCACT
>JAXCLQ010049519.1:3012-19287 GCA_035584115.1 Cedrela odorata | reverse complement strand
AACTACCAACAACAATCAAAATTTTAAAGAATTTTTTGTTAAATTTAATGTAAGGATAATGAAAGTGGTATTAAAGAGAACACAAAATTGTAAAATCTCGTTAACTAAAAAATTCAATCAGTTTCTTTTAAGAAAGAGGTAAAAATATGTTATAAAAAATTTCTAATTTTTCTCAGATAAAAAAATATGTTTTTATAAGGTTTGACTGTTAAAAACTCATCCTGAAAAAATTATATTTTAAGCTAAAAAAAAAAAATGAATACTGGTTTGAGCCACAACTTGCGATGTCTTGACAGATGAATTGGATTCCATGTTGGTTCGAGTAGCGACTTGGCTCTAAGTTGGTGAACGAGTCTGTTCAATTGGCCACTTGGCCTTAGGTGGGCGATTACATTCTGTCTGACCATTACAAAACTACTCATATCTTCCCTGGAGTCAATGTTTGGCACTAAGTTGGTAAATGGTCTCTTTTTACTAAAAACCCATTTTAAACCTAATTATTTTGACACCAAATGAGTTAACATAAAATTGTACCTAACAGACTACTTAAAAAGTTTGCAGTAATTGACAAGTCAAGAAAAATTAGATTAAACACAATAATGGCAATAATCTAAGCCCGCAAATCACGGCGTTGGCCATATGTTACACAACTAAATAATTACACAGACACAGCACTGTACAAGAGAGGTAAGGTTGGACTTAAAACTGAACCACACTTGCTGCCATGTCATGTCTGCTTTACTGCCTTAAAATAGATTTGACAACCATGCCTTTTGAGTGAGTTTTGTAAACGCTTTACATACATGTTTTTATCTCTATGATTGAAGGCTGGCAAGGTTGAAGAAAGCCCCTCGCATATGTGTCAATTGGGCATAAGTTCCTCTTTCCACTACTTTGCCATCGGCAACTAAGGCAATCGAGTCAAGCTTTTTTATGGTGTTCAGGCGATGAGCTACCACGATTGTTGTTCTTCCGACCATGATTCTGTCCAGTGCTTCTTGCACAACTTGCTCCGATTGCACGTCCAGAGCACTCGTTGCCTCGTCGAGTAGCAGGATTGTCGGGTTCCGAATTATAGCTCTTGCTATTGCTATTCTTTGCTTCTGCCCTCCTGATAATTGTACACCTCTTTCACCGCTTGCAGTTTCATACCCATCTTTTAAAGATCTACAGCAGAAACGACGAAGTCCAATAAAAAAAATGTTATGCCAGATCCAGATGGGTAGTTTGCCAATTAGTGATAACAGATTAATAAGCTAGCATACTTACGAGATAAATTCATGAGCATTGGCAGCTCTTGCAGCCTCCACCACTTCATCTTCCGATGCATCAAGCTTCCCAAACATTATGTTGTCGCGAATGCTTCCCGAATAAATCACTGGCTCTTGGCTGACAAGCGCAGTGTGCTTTCTGTACCATTGAACATCTAATTCCCTCACATCCACCCCATCAACTTTCACCGATCCTTTTTCAACATCGTAAAATCGTTGAATCAATGCTATTATTGTTGATTTTCCGCACCCACTTTTCCCAACAAGTCCAACACTTGTTCCTGGTTTCACCTCTATGCTAAATTGGCGTAAAACCAGAGTATCTGGTCTGCTTGGATATGCAAAATCAACCCATTTCATTTCTATCTTTCCTGTTATCTTTTGTAACTCGCCTCCAATTGCGATATCTCCTGCCTGATAGAATTTACAAATGAATTAATCAACCCTAAACCTTATCCTATAGTTTTTAAACCAAAACCAGTTTCAAAGAATTTAAAGAAAAAATGTTACTTACAGCTGAAGAGCACGGAATCAGGGATTGCCGGTCAAGAATCTTGAACACAGATGCAACCGCGGTTGATCCCTTTGCTAGATCAGAAGTCATGCTTCCAGCTTCAGCTATAACCTTTCCGGTGCTTACCAATATGAAAAATGTCTTAAACACATCCCCTGCTGATATCTCTTTCTTTTGCACCAATGTGCCACCATACCAAAAGTCCAAAGCCCATGACATAAAAGTCAGGCACTGAGCTGACCCCATACCAATTCCAGCTAGCCATGACTTTTTTCTTGCCATCTTTCTGGGTTCTTCTTGAGCATCATCAAAAATTTGTAGAACCTTTCCCACACTTCCGAATGAAGTTACAATTCTATGATTAATGACTGCTTCCACAGCAATTTGAGTACTGCGATTCTGTGCCTTAACAAAGTTGGCCGAAATAGTTGAAAGCAGTACTTTTCGAGTGTAGAAACATAGGATTGTAAGTGGTTGGGCTGCGATCATAACTAGTGCTAGTTTCCAAGCCACAACTAGCCCCATAATCATCGCAATGGTGACAGCAGAAGTAGTTTGAACTATCAAAGAAATTCTATCTGCAACTAAGGATTTAACCATGGAAGCCTCATTGCTCAATCTAGCACATAATGCCCCACTTGAGTTTTGCTCTTCATCAAACCAAGCCGCTTCAAATGTCAGAATCTTTTCCAGCATTCTTAACCTTATTCTCTTGGTTAGCCTCCCACCCATACAAGCAAAATTGTAATGTTGCAAAAGATTCAAAACAAGAGAAATCAGGGAAAGTGAACAGAATATTAGTGAATATGTGCGTATTCGTGCTTTCATTTCATGGTGGCTTTGAGAAAAGAAAGCTGAAATCATGCCACCAATGGTTAAGGCATAGGTAGGTTGAATTGAGGCAAAGGCTACAGCTGAGAGGCTTCCAATTAGACCTTGTCTCCATTCAGGTGAGTTTAAAGAGAGAAGCCGCAAGAAAGAAGGATGTGGGAAAGTTACTGGCTGTGGGCTATCAATAACACGTACTGGCGAAGCAAAGACAGCCGGGCTTGATGTTGATGCACTAAGCCGGCCACCACTGCTTCTTGTGACAGAAGAGACATATGTTTCTGGATTTGGTTCTTTATCATCACGGCTGAAATGTCTCTGCAATTTTGCCATTTTTGCGTAATGGCCATTTGTTCTGTTGATGAGATCATTGTGTGAGCCTATTTCTACTACGCAACCATTACAAACGACTACTATGAGGTCTGCATTTCGGACTGTTGAGAGCTTATGTGCCACCACCTGACATATTAGAGTAATTTTGTTTAGTATCTTAATTCATATTTCATAGTCTAATGTTGGAGTAAGGCCGTTATTGACAGGTTTGCAAGCAACTATGATGAAAATGAGTTATAAATTAAATAGGTGTATAATTTTTCCTTCTTGAAGAGACGATCATTACTTGTACCCTTAATGTAGAAACCTTGAAAATAATGAAATGTTGTTTCTAAAATAATGGCAGAAATGGATGAACGATCAATAAAGGGAGGAGTATGCGGACAAAGGTAAGGACCTCCCTATAGTAAAAATTAAATTTATATATGATCTCGTTAGCTATAAGCTAGCTACTAAGTCTAACCAAAAACTGATCGTCAAAACCAAGCAAAATTGACACCATATAACAGTTTAACCAATAAATTAACTATAGTACCAGAGTGGTTCTTCCCAAGGAGGCCTGATCAAGGGCATTTTGCACCAATGTTTCTGATTCAGAATCAAGAGCACTTGTTGCTTCATCCAGTAGAAGAATCACAGGGTTCTTGATAATGGCTCTAGCAATAGCAATTCGCTGCTTTTGTCCACCTGATAAAAGTGCTCCGCGTTCACCAACCTGTTTCCGTAGTTTAAAAAAAAATTAAAGATACATTTTAGAATTTAAGATATGATTTAAATAAATACAACCTCATAAAATGAAGAAAAGAAAAAAAAACTGTCTTTTTTCTTATGTTCATGATATTAAATTAACTTGAAGGATTGTATGAAAAAACACAAACCAAAAATATTGTTTCTATAAATTCAAGTATAAGATGTTACGCTTCTTCCTTTCAGATGACTCACAGTTACTCAAAGAAGCTATTAATCGAACAAAAATAAATGACCCACTTAATTACCTTTGTTTCGTAACCTTGAGGAAGCTGTCTTATGAAATTATGAGCATTTGCAGCAGTGGCTGCAGCGATGATTTCATCCATGGTGGCATCAAGCTTCCCAAACATTATGTTTTCCTTAATTGATGTCCCAAACAATGCATGCTCTTGGCTAACTAGACCCATTTTTCCTCTTATCCATTTCAACTGCAGTGTTCTGATATCTACACTGTCAATCTTCACAAATCCATCATCTGCATCATAAAACCGTTGAACAAGAGCAATTGCAGTTGATTTACCACTTCCACTTGCCCCAACAAGAGCTACTGCTTTTCCTGCTTCAACTTTCAGATTGAAATCTTTGAGAACAATAGAATCAGGACGAGAAGGGTACGAAAATTTGACATGCTCAAATTCTATTTCTCCTCGAATTTCGTCTAACACGAGTCCTTTTGCATCTTCGCCATCAATCTCTGGAATCCGGTCTATCCTGTTGAATATTCGTGAAGCCGCAATTGAAGCTTCTGTGAAGTACTTCACTTCAGGAAGTGCCGATCCGAGGGATCTGCGGGTGCATGAGTTAAAAGAAGATTAGGATATATGTAGTAAGAATTTTGTCAATATATATCCTAAGGGTAAAAGTTAAAAGAAGAGAGTTTATAAAAAGCTAATTCTAATTGAAATCAACTACAATGAAAAAAAAATTCGTGCATTGAATGTAATTATATTCCTGTTTTGTCTAAAACTTTGCACCTAGATTCTTACTACTACAAGTTATAATGTGCCAAATTTAAAGCATGAATGTGGAACCAATACACAATGTCATATGACAAAATAATTTGACTACTGTTACCAGAAAAAAAAATAATGATTGACGATGTGACTATTGTGATATATATGTGTCAATATGAGACTTAAAATTTGAAAAGTAGAAGTGTATTTGGTATTGATAAACAAGCTTTGGAATCAAGACAAATCTGGAAGTAAGAATTTCTTTCATCATCAATTAGATCAAGCAGCTCCTTGGGAGCGTTAATTAGACCTAAATTGGATGATTATGTGGTGAGTCCAATGTCAATATCTTGGCCACTTATTCTGCACAAAGGTTAACATTAGTTGATATAAGAAACTTATGCTTTTCACTATTTGAGATGCCAAATTTCACAATTAACATATTTCTAAAGAGATAAACAAAAACAAAATATCATTAACTTATTGCTATTGAGTTCTTTAATTAGCAAAGCGGTGTAATAAATATTTCTTTAAAGCAAACACATTATATGGTGGAATAAGGGCTTCATGAAATCAAAAGAAAACCCAATAATTTGCCAAGGACAAATCACATCTCAGTTATTAGTCTTCAATCCTTTCAAAATACAAACTCACGTGATTCGTTGATTAGTGAATTTAATTATAAGGTCTAAATGAGGCCTTGTCAAGACTTGCTTGAGCATTAAGATAGAACATAGGCATTTTTAATAGATGATTATATGTCCTACCCAATCTATTTATTCCTTGCAGTGCAAAAGATATTGTTCTATCAATCGGTAATGATGGCAAGGCTTGAAGACGCAAAAAACAAGAACGGGGTATAATAAGATTTCAATGGCTTCTAAAGCAACAACACTGCTTTAATTTGATGATAAGTATTTTATGAAGTTCTTTGTTATTTAGCAGATGAAACTTTTAGAAAAATCTAGTTACTCGAAGATTCATCTATATACAGTACCAGTAATTATAGCACAATCTTTTACCATAGGGTCTCTCTCTATATATAATCAGAATTTACGGTACTCGAAAGAGATTATAATAAAGGAAATTAAAATACGAAGAAAGTAAATCACATACAGTCCGCCCAAAACGAAGGAAATCCCAGCTGCATAAATCCTTCCTCCGCTTTCTCCTTTGTACATGACCAAACGACTTCCATACCAAGCAAGGAAAGCCCATATTGCAAAAGAAAGCCCTGTACTTCCAATAGCCAATCCTTTTGCAATGCCTTGCTTGATTCCCAGCATTGTTGTTCTATCCAAAATCGCTGAATATCGCTCAACAATTCTCCTCTCAGCAGTGAATGAATATACAGTCTTAATGGAGCTTAAAGCCTGTTCTACGACGGCATTTGCTTTGCCATCCTCTTTGTAGGCTTTCTTGGACAGATAGAGAAGATATTTTCCATAGATCATTCCAGGAATGATCAGGAGAAGTAGTGTTGGGAAGGCCACTAAAGACAACCTCCATGAAAAGTAAGTGGAGAACGCAAGTCCTGAGATGAACACAGAAGCGTGCATAAGAAATATTGGCACCTGCAAAAGAAAAAGGAAATCATTAAGAATAATTACTGATTCATTGAAAAATAAGCAACACGTTTACAGTAGATCGTTTGCTTCCATTTTGAAACGAAGAAGAAGAAGAAGAAAAAACAACCTGATAAATCCCATTAAATTTTTGAAATTTGCAAATCCAACTCTTGATGAATGACATGAACAGTTGCAGCAATATGTAATCGAAAAACTTGTTGGATCATGAGAAGTGCTTTAGAAACTTTCTTTTACCTTTTCACTGAGAACTTCTTGTATAAGAGAAGTATCTTTTGATATGCTGTCAATAACCTCTGAAGTAGTTGCTTGTTGCGAATCGAAAAATCCAACTTCTTGTCTAAGAACAGCTTCCAAATACTTGTACCGCATCTTCAGAACCTGCCGCTCGCTGGTTTTGCTCCAACAGTAACCCTCTGTAAGAACAATATATCGATTAACTTTTCTCCAATTTATACAAAAGCTTGTTTGAACGGTTTATCAGTTCATTTGTTAATGGCATTGAAATGAGTAGATTATTCAAAATTTAGGCATTCTAGGGTTTCATGAAATGACCTCATTTCTTTATAGTGTCTCCATTTTAAGTTACAAACTAGTCTTCTCCAATGCTATTTGGACGCCAAATACTGGTTTAATAGTTTAGCATTAAATGTCCAAACAATCTCCTCAGAAAGCAGAACAAGTAGAGAAAAAAAAATTTTGAAATTACCCATGAAAGCCACCACCATGACGGCCAATCCCAAGTATACAAAATACAAGCTGCACTGTTATGAAGATTGAAAAAAGGGAAACATGGGTGAGATTTTGTGAGAGAAAGAATAGTTGAAAAAGTGAAATAAGAATGAAAGTGTGTTGACTGCTAACCTTTTCAATCTCGTTCATGAAATTCCCATAATTTTGTTGACTCTGACCGTAGCCCAAGCTATTCATTATGCGAATGGTAAAGACCAGTAAAACGTTTGTAGACATGCCATCTCCAATAGCTCCAACAGTACCCAGCACCATAAGCAAAATATCTGTCCAGTCAGCAAATCTGAAAATTATTGCTATGTTGTTCTTGCTGTTAATCTTTCTTCTCATGTCTCCTTTCTTTGACCCTGGAGAATCCATATTTGCTTTAGCAGCTTAGAAACTCAGTACACAAAGGAATGGACAGAGTGATATAAGTATTGGCTAGCAAATAAATGGAAATGGTGGTTCACAAAAGACTTGATTTTGCTCCAAAGAAACAATCTGCATTCCTTCTTATATAGAGAGAGCTAGAGGGGAAGTGAATGTTGATTTTCCATGAAGCAACCATTTCTGTCGCAAGCTGTATGTGGGGTTGTTAAAGATATATTCTGTTATTTTATGTTTTTGGGTGCTTGTTACTTTCAAAATTTCAATGCCATAGACCATTTTGTTAACGGGGCATTTTTCTCTTACTTTATGTTAGTTTAGTTATTGGTGTGATGTCAGATTGCATTGAGCACATGTCTTTTATGTCGCCTTTTTATTATAAATATATATTAAAAATGATCCTGTATAAAAAAGAATGTTGGGATATTCCAAGATTATATTATTTCATTTGCCAAGCCAGACTAATTATAACTCAACCAAAATCAGACCCAATTTCACAGTAGTACCTAATTTTCTTTCTTTCTTTCTTTCTTTCTTTCTTTCTTTCTTTTATAAATAAGAAATAATGTATTCAATATTATCAGGCAAATGGGCACCCTGTTAATTAAAGGAAGGTCAGTGACTTTTTCTTTTAAAAACAAAACCATAAATAAATAAATAAACCCAAGCTGATAATTAATTATAAGGGAGAGAAAATTTAATTATTTAAAATTGAAACCTTTTTTCTGAATTTGAAAGAGATATTCAAACATAAAATAGTAATTTCATTCATATTCCTTAATTTCTTAATTTTTAATTGAGTCAGTTGACCCACTTTCTTCTTGTGTCACCCCCTCTATGTACTGAGCTTTATATGTTGGTCTCCAGTCTTCTCTTCTCTCTCTCTCTCTCAATGAAATAATCACATTTCAGATCTCTTCTATCAATTTTTTGTTCTATTAAATTGTGTTCCTTATTTAGCATTTCCAACGTAGCATGATTGATAAAATACAGCATTAACAAATCACATTCTAAGTCAATAGTTTGATTTGATGGCCAAATATCATCTCTGATCATTAATAAAATCGACAATCTTTTACCCTCTTGTTTCTTTATCATCTCATCATTATCATATATTCCCCCATTGATGATTTAGATCAACACAATAGTTCTTCAGGATATCGAAACCTTTAGTAAATAAAGAGATCTCTCCGATAGGATTTCTTTTTTATGGTGCTAGGTTCGCATAGCTGACAGGATCCATCACAAATACATTACTGCAATATAATATATGATACACAGAGTCCATGATTCTCTTTATTTTTTGGACCAACTTTTCCCTCATTTTTTTTTCATTTTCATGCTGGAATATTGAAAAAGTGATACCTTTTACACTTATAAATAATGTCATACGTTATTGTCTATGAATTTTCTTTTTCTTTGTTCTCTTTGATTACACACTTTTTTTTCCTCTTTTGTTACTATTGAGAAAATGGTATGCACAGCAAATAGTATTATTATTGTTTGATCCCAAAGCATCATAACAAGCCGACCTTTTATTTATTTATTCTTGCGATTATCGGTTTAAGCATATTTGAAATGTGCAATTTTTGGAGTCTTGCAAAAAGCAGTCAGCTGCAAACCAATATCATACCATATTATCTCGTATTTCTTCCTCTTGGTGTTGGAGTCCCACAAATATTCTTGGCAGGGCTGGTAGCCACTCTGAAATTGGTGTGCTTTTAACATTATTTTTTGCATTCCTTCAATTCTAAGAATTTTCTCATCAGAATAGTCTTTCGATATTCCTCACAAGCTGCTATATATCTTTCATTTATTTCCATCCGATTATATAGTCTTAGATGCTATTTTGAAATATGGTAAGGTATCAAAACATATATAACTTTTTGACCATTTTTACCATAACAAATGCATTTTCAACATGCAATATTTGCGGGAATTTCTGAAAAATTTTCTTCCACGTTGAGGGAACAAAAGGAATTGGGTTCTTGAGAATGCTTAATTATGATTGATGCTGGACACCATGCAATTGCAACTTGTAGTATTCTATTAGAATTTGGGAGGAAATTTGTGATTACATATTGATGCCGTTTTGAAATACACAATAAATGAAGCAAACTCATTCACATTTATGTTGTCTTTTCGCAACAACTAGTAGTCCTTTTTTTTTTTACAACGTAGGTATTACTCTTTGTTAATAAAAGAGAAAGATGGCAAAAATCTGACTTGGCGGGGTTTGTCTCACTGTCAAAAAATTAAATCAGGTCAGGAAAGTCATCTCCTCTCCTAACCAAAACCTAATTATCCAAATTTAATTATTCTTAAAAATCAATAGCCAGAA
Source organism: Cedrela odorata (assembly GCA_035584115.1). NCBI lineage: Eukaryota > Viridiplantae > Streptophyta > Magnoliopsida > Sapindales > Meliaceae > Cedrela > Cedrela odorata. Next base: position 9,592 of record JAXCLQ010049519.1, on the reverse strand, counting down.
TAAAATATTATGAAATGATCCTCATGAAATGTGACCTTAATTAGTATATATGAACACACTGAACCAACTCTCTAGAATGAGTACCTTTTATCTTTTATCATAATTTAGTGGATATTTAACGGATGTACTAATATTCGTTGTCATCCTGCCTCGATTACATTCACACTTGTGACATAGTATTATAATTTTTTTTATTCATTTATGTTACCCCAACAATTAATAAAACTATTCAAATGTTTAGATTAACTTAAACGAATGGTTGAGAAATTATTTGGTAATTTAAATTTAAAAAAAATTAAAATGATCCATTAACTATATTTTGAAGTTTGTTATGTACTCGAAACATTATAATTAAAAACGTGGAAAATTGGCCCTGCTTTTTCGCCTTAAACCTGGCTGATTCCATGCCAATCTCGTAGATAGAACCGAGCAACATTTAGCCATTAGAAAATTGGTACGGACGGTTAGCCAAAACCAAACTGCTTTCAACTTCAAAATAATTTTTTTGAGACAATGTGGAGGGTATTATTAAAAAGGACAATGATTTAATAAATAAATGCTTCGAGTTTTAACAAGACTTTTCATCATTAAAAATAGACCCCACTACTAGAGCAAATGTGTCAAAATTGGTCAAAACAATTAAACCCGTCTTCCATAAAGCTAGTCCCAATGTGTTTTATTTGTTAAACAATTATTTAATGCTAATCATCGATATGAAAGTAATTATATTACTCAAATAACCACGTGATATATAAGAGTAATTTATTTGGTTAATGTGCCTAACTAACATAATTATTACACTAATTATGATCGTACTATATATTATTCTTAAGATTAATTTTAAATAACCATTATTTTGATATTTATTAGTCCACACTCCATTATTTAGAAAATACTCGTGGCAACCTCTAACAACCACCAACTGACGTTAAAAATTTGTATAGTGATAACTTTTTAAAATCACGAGCCAAACCTAATTGTTTTGAAATAACAAAAATAATTTATCATTAACTGTGTAAAATGTTTAAAGTAACAGGATAATTTGATCATTTTACATATATCGTTATTTGTTAAATGAAAGATTTTTAAAGATAAATTTGTCCTTACTTATTTATTGTAATGTAAATAGAAATGTTAACGTAATTTATTTATTTAAGGTTAGATTTAATGTCAGTTTATTAGAGTGTGGGATGAGTATTTTTCAAATAAAGGTGGTGGGTTTATAAATGTCGAAATAATGAAAGATATAAAATTAACCCTTATTATTAAACTACAGTTTGTTGAGTGTTGTTAATATGTATTTGGGCACGCATGCTAAATTTGAAAACAGCAAGTGATAGTCAACAACTATTATTTATTGGGAATCCCTAGTACTATTTAAGTTTAATTAAGTGGTCGGAACTTGAACATAAAGTATCAGATCAAAAGATGTGCATGCATTGTTGCAATTTTAAGTTGGTTAGTTAAAGCAGCTTTTCAGTTTTCAGATACAAATTCAATGTATTTTAGTATTTAGTATTGTCTATATGATACACGTGATTAATGGTTTTAGTAAATCAGCTTGAAAATTATTCCATTCCATTCCCACGAGAATAATTGTTTTGGATTATATCTAGGATATCGTAAAACAAATCATATCATGATATATGTAGATTTATAACATGTGACATGAAGGATGTCTATAATATAATTGATAGCTGATAAAAAGATTATACATGTCCAAATAAATAGAAAAACAAAATGGTAATAATCTAAAAATTAATGGGTGATTTTAATTTATATAGTTGGTTTACCTACTTTCAAGTGTAATTATATTACTTTATTGGCACATTTTGTTGAGAAATAGTGTGGTTGAAAATGACCTAAATTACAGAAATGTGGGAGTAGAGAAAATAACAATAGTGAAAAAAATACAGAGATAACACAAATTTTTTACTTAATTCAGCTTTGTAGTCTATATTGTCCACAAACAAAAATAAAAGAAGATAATTCAACTAACAAATGGTGAGCTTAAAAATATTATAGACAAACTCAAGATCCCAATATACCATTTATACTCTGCTTTACTCAAAAGAACACTTTTAACTTTGTAACTCTCAAATTCACTCCAAATTATCACACACACTTTAACTTAAAAAATGCTAGCTATTTATAGGTGGAAGAAACCATAAATTTGTCAAAAAAAAAAAAAAAACCAATTAAATCTAGCAACCACCTAATTTATGTGGTATTTATTGGGCATGCTAGGTGTACTTAAATTTCGGTGGCATTTATTAAGCAAGTTAAGTGCTTAGAGTAATTCAAGTCATCATTTTCACATCTTAAAAATAGATTAAAAAAATTGTTAATTAAAACCGCTAAAAAAAAATTATTGGTGTTGGTGTGTCATTTAATTAGTTTATTCATATAAATGATATTTTGAGCTTTTGATTTTCTTTTTTTAAACAAAATATAAATATTAAAATTAGTTTTTTATTTAACGTATTTACTTTTTTTATAATCCTCTATATATATAAATATATAATGATGAGGAACTTTGGAATTGGGAGATAGTATCTTGGTCCTACTCCTAGAAATTAACTTTAATTTGGAGCCCACTTTACCTTTTAACACTTTAGAATAATTCCTAGCCACGTTAGAAAATTTACAATTCAAGGATAATTGTTAGTAAGTTAGCTTATAGAAAGTAAGTTCCATTTTAGATGAGGGACATGCAAGATATCATTAAGGGGTAGGACTTGAGTTCCATTTTTAATAATAGCATCACCAATAGATTCAATTGCTAGTGATGTTCCATCTCCATTTAAAATAGAGTCAGTACCTAAATAGGGATGTATATTTTTCAACATACCAGAATTACCCGTCATGTGATTTGAAGCCCTCGTGTTTGATATCCATTCAGTATCAAAGACTGTGTTGTCAATGGTGAGAGTAGCCAGAGCATGTGTAACTTCATTATGTTTAAGAAATTGTTTTAGTAAATGTGAACAGATCTTTACAATGTGGCCATGACATCGCAAATTTGATAGGAATCATTGCGATACATTTCTCATTCGATTGGTGCCATTTGCCACTGTCCTAGAGGAAGTGGTCTCTGAGTCAAGGAATCTTGTTTGTTATTATTGTGGGTTGACTGTCAACTGAAATTGATGTATTTTTTATTGTTGTTGGAACTTTGATTGTGAGAGTTGGTGTGTCCTTGGTTGTTAAAATTTTGATTGTTTCAATTTTGATTGTGGGTATGTCCTTGGTTGTTGAAATTCTTATTATTGAAATTTTGATTGTGGGTTTGGAAACCACAACTATTTGAGTTGAAGTGGCTTTGTGATCCTTGGTTGGTCAAAGTATATTGTTGAGAATGCTATTTTTTGCCATAAAAGGCTAACTGGTGGGTTGATGTATTGGTACTGAACCAATTTTGGCGTTGTTCATACCCTTGTAGGAGAGATACCAATTCGGTGTAGGTCGGGTGTGGTGGCTTTAACATGGTTGTGGTGAAGGATTCATACTTTGGCCCTAGACTCGTGAGAAGCTAAAATTCCTTTACTTTTTCAATTACAAGATTTCTTATGGCTGTTAGGTTATCATAGGTGCTCTTGAAATTGCAAATATGTTCGCCAATGGTGATGTTGTCATTTTTGCATAGGTAAGTTATTTGCTGAAGAAGAGTGAATTCTTTCTCCTGTGAGTCTTGCGCATAAGCTTCCTTGAGAACGCCCAGACGGATTTAGTTGTGTCTAGGCCAATAATAAAACCAAGTACTTCTTCAGCAAGTGTGCCAATAAAATATTTGCGAAGAAGCCGATCTTATTTCTTCCATGCAATGATCACATAAGTAGGCTTGTCTGTGATTGATGTGGAAGATATGGTTAGTTTGGTTGTTTCTTCATTGAGATAACCAACCATGTCTTGGCTTTCGACAAGACCCAATACTTGTTCACGCCATAGAGGATAATTGTCTTGTTTTAGTTTGAGGGTGATGAAATTGTTGACGTTGTGAGAAATGAAGGCCATTGAAAAAGAACTTATTGCTGACACTTACTGTGATACCAAGAATAAATTTAGAATTGGAACAGCGATGATTGTTTTTTAGTATTTCTTTTTCAACGTGAGCAATAAGATGAGATTACAATTTGTATTTAAACTAAAATAAATTATACAATGGCTGAAAGACTTTGTGTAACTAAGAAAACGAAGAGAATAACAAGATATATAGTTTGTGACAAAATTTCATTAAAATGACAAAAATATAGAAGGACACTTTAACTTTTTTGCCTTGATTTTAGGGAAGGATATTCACGTAATGATCGAATCAAATTAATCTTTAGCTATGAATGAGTTGTACTTACATCTCCTTTTCATATGAAATTATCTCCATAGATTGATACTAATCGTGCGAATGGTGTTATGCTTCCTTATCACTCCAGACCATTTTATTATCTCTCCAATAGACATCCTCAATGTACTTTGATTGTCAGAGTTGAGCGGGCTGATATGTGTTAATATGTAACTTTCAAATTCACTCCAAATTATCAGGCACACTTTGACTAAAAATATGCTTGCTATTTATAGGCGAAAGAAACCATGAATTTGTCAACAAAAAAAATACCGAATTAATCAGCAACCACCTAAGTTATGTGGTATTTATTGGGCATGCTAGGTGTACTTAAATTTCAGTGGCATTTATTAGGCAAATTAAGTGATTATAATAATTCAAGTCATCATTTTCACATATTAAAAATAGATTAAAAAAATTGTTAAAATCGCTAAAAAAAATTTATTAGTGTTGGTGTGTCATTTAATTAGTTTATTCGTATAAATGATATTTTATGCTTTTGATTTTCTTTTTTAAAACAAAATATAAATATTAAAATTAATATTTTATTTAAGGTATTTACTTTTTTTATGATCCTATATATATATATATATTGACGAGGAACTTTGGAAGTGGGAGATAGTATCTTGGTCCTACTCCTAGAAATTAACTTTAATTTTGTGCCCACTTTACCTTTTAACACTTTAGAATAATTCCTAGCCACTAATTTTGGTCGCGCCCTTTGAATCATTCATTCACCAATGCAAATGCAGGATGATTAATGATGTGAAAGGAAATGGCCGATTGAATTAATTAATTGCACTAAATTAAAAGAATGGTAATGGTATTGATTGTGAGCTTTGGCTTCATATATGAGACAAGACCATTTTAATTCGTTTTAAAAGAATAAAAGATGAAGTGATTTAAGATCCACTAGTATTTTTACCGAAACAATGAAAACGATTGTCAGCTTTGGCTTTCATTTATGTATTTATGTTTTTTTAAAAGTAAAATAATCTTTCTTTGACATATAAAATGTTTCCATTGCATCATGCACATAATGCAATATAATATAATAATAATAAAAGGCTTAAAGGAGGATGGAGAAGACTGAATGTGCAACGCCAACTCAAGTGCAACAAATTAATACCTACTATTTGTTTCTAATTACGGACATGCAACAGCAAAGGTTGAATTCGACAGCCACTCACTCTCGGGGCCGACACACGGCACCCCAAATCCCTTTTTCTCTTTTGTTTACTGTATATGCATTTTTCTGACGGATCTTTTGCTAATTAAAGCCTTTACTTATTGTGTGGCTTTTATTAACTTTTAATTAAAGAAAAATAGTGGGGTCGATATATAGATACTATTAGTATATGTTTAAAATTGAACAATTATGAGTTTTAATCAACAATTATTCTCAAATGAGATAACTGAACATCTAAGTATAGGTTTGAAGATAAATAAACCCGCAATTATTGTAAAATGATATCAATAAATATCAAATTTAAGTGTAAAAATAAATAATAGACTTTAGTTGACAAGTAATCATTTGTGTTTATCAAACACTTTTTAAATTATGTTAAAAATTCAATAATTCAAATCATTTTCCTAAGATTCTCCTGCTAATGTCTCCAAAACTAGGCTCCAACACCAAAGAAAAAATATTATGAATTAATAAAAGGATACTAAGGCAATCATAAGGTTTACTCATGGAAAAAGGACAATTTATGGTGGAATTTTGACATATGTAGCATTATTCGAAAAAGCAATTCACAACAAATAAATTTTAATTTGGCACAACTAAATTTCTTTTGTTGTTTTGTTCGGTAGATTGGACGGGCTAAGCCCATGATGTAATAGCAAAAGAAAAGGAACCTGTTAGGCCCCAATGAAACCATCTGTTACAACTAGCTAAGATACAGAATCTACGCGACAGATACTCCAAAATTGGGACCGTTTAGCATCACCAAGATGCTGAAGCACAGGTGTGAAGATTCATGTAATTAGCCTGGATCAATTCTTCCCCCACTAACTAAAAACCTGCTTCATATTTCCTCGCGATGGCCAAGCATTTGTTGCTAATTTACAAATGAATAAAACTCGTCGCCACATCTCCATTTTAGTAAAAGTCCGATTGAAGTATTTCCCATCATCAGACGTTCCTGATAAAATGATTACTTGCAAGTTCAGAAATAACTCAAGAAACTGCAAACCAACCTTCTTCTTCTTCTTCTTCTTCTTCTTCTTCTTCTTCTTCTT
>JAXCLQ010049508.1:0-13227 GCA_035584115.1 Cedrela odorata | reverse complement strand
TGGCATAGATCCACATCCTTCATCATACATATACTTAGGCATGAAGTCGGAGGATCGTGTGAAAGAAGAAGAAGAAGCTCCTGATATTGAAACCCTGCCTCTGTTTCCCATGCATGGACATGGTGAAGACAACATCAACAGTTATTGCAACAGTCAGCAGAGTTCCAACAGCTACTATTCCGGCTGGTATGGCTCCGATGACGGCAGCAGCAGTATTTCTTTTTCTTCTCTTGAGCTTACCCTCAACTCCTACAACGGCAGGTCGTCGGGTTCCATGTAAATTCCTCATCGTTTATCACTACCCCAAATATTAGTCCCGTATTGATGAATGTTTAGTAGATTAATTAGCTTGTAATCATGTGTTTTATAAGCTGATTGTGTAACTACTAACTGTTCTGTACTTTTGTTTTTAAGTTAATTAATTATTTATTATTGTGAATTTATCACGTGTCATCTTAGTCCTTAATTAACGGTTGATCGTCTTCTTTTTTTTTTCAACTTGTCAATTTTCCAAGAATATTCCACCATAAATAATAAATTGTGAGATCATATAATTTTAGTTTTAACGTTTACACATAACATAATTAATAATAAATTATTTAAATTATATTTTAATATTTTTAATTTATATAATAAAATACAAAATAATTTATAAATTTTATTAAAATATAATATAAATTATTAATTATTAATAATATTATAAGTCGACATTTACGTAAAAATCAAAAGGATAAAAGACAATTATATTATTGTATTAAGAATGTTAATTCTAAACATACTTTTAAAAAACATTAAAAAAATAGCCGCACATGCTCACTTTTGTAATTTTGTTAGCCTACCTCAAGATTTATGAATCAAGCAGACCACAAAATTCAATGCATGCCTTATAAAGTTATTTCAGACAAGGCAGTTTCAAAGACAAAACAATGCAAATTTTGACTGGATAAGGAGAAGGTTTTCTGTCACCTTCATAGAAATGAATGTAACTATTATTGTATTAAAGTTAATACCTGTGTTTTCACACGGTTGCATAAAATAATTAATGGGCAATTGGGCATGTAATTTCTCGGCAGAGAACTCCATGGACTCTAAAAGAAAAAAGGCAGTAGGGTCTTGCTGGTGCCTCAAACGTAGGGTTTTCTGCTTTTTACACACACGAGGAGAAGATTGGCAGATGATATCAAATAGTATAATGCAACATAACAAACAAACAGTAGTTTAGGGGAGGAAATTGATGAAAAAGTTTGAATGATTGACATTCACACGGCCGGGTGTATATTTTGGAATTTGAACCCTCCAATCCACAACAACCACATCGTAAATATCACCAAATAATTAGATGGGCAATGCTTTCTCAGTTCCTTCTCATTGACATAGACCACAGACCAGTCATTCAACAAATGAAATCTATTAAATTCACATTCGTTCATTTATGTGGCGTCCTCCGTAGTGTAATGTAATAAGGTCCACATCAACAAGATATTGAATGGATGCCCCTTTCTTGATTTAGTATGACATATTTTCACTCTTTATGGCACGGCAAAATCGCAATGTCGTTTAGGGGCATTGAGGATTGAGAGAGAAAGCTCGATGAGGAAAATATACAGAATGCTTCTATTCATGGAGGATAGATGTTTAAAGATTTAGGTGTGGATCAAAGAAGATCTTCAAAGGCTTTCTGAATTTTCGAGTACGTAATGTCCAAGAACAGTAAGATAAAGCCATCACTAGCTTCACGCTTTTCTGCCAAATTTATTAAAGTGTTCAAGGAACTCATTTCGAAGTTGGTATCATTTCTCTTTCCAGTTTTTAATTGAAACGGCTCTCTTTGAAATTTTAAGTTACAATTCATTGTTCTCTGTGTCACTATCGGCATCTTCATACACTGGTGATTTTTTTTTTTAAAAAAAAAGAGTAATTTCCTCCCTAATTAAAGTTTGAAAATTTAAGATTTAGTGGATAAATGACAAATCATTTAAAAAATAATATTTTGATTATTTTTTAACATATTATTATATTTAAAATATTATTTCATTCCTTTGTTTTTCCTTAACCAAAAAAAAAATCCAACTCAAAGAACTGTTAGTTTAATTTGGTCCGGAAATCATTGCTCACCCACGATTTGGGCCCTCTCATTATTTACAATTTATCCTATTCGGTCATACTATTTTCCTTATCAAAAACGATATTTACAGTTGATATTGAATTAGAATATGGATTCATTTGATGTCAATGAGATTTGATCGTCTTGGAGATTCTGGTTTGATAATAATTCACAGCATGCATTCAAACAGCTATCCAATTGAATCACCAGTCACTTATGGTTCATAATTTCTTCGTTTCCATATAATACACTTCATGCCTGGAAAATTTGCCTTTTGAAACAAAGGGGAAAAAAAAAAAACAGCACATTCGAAGTGCACTGAAATGATTATACAGAAAATGAAGATTAAATTGAAGGGCATGTAATAGATTAGTTGCATATGCCAAAAAATAAGAAACACAGCACATTCGAAGTGCACTGAAATGAAAATCTGTGGGAAGAGATGTTTTCTAAACTTAGGAAGCAATTTCTTAATTTTTGGACAAGAGCGAAACTTTTACATGAATTTAATTTTTGGTAGCAATGTTGATAAATAATGGGGATTTGCAAAGAAGATATGTTTACTGAAATTCTATCCAAAGTTGCCTGTAAAATCTCTGTTTAGATTCAAGAGTGCTAGCAAATATTTGTAAGGTTTGGTAAACAATCCTGGCTTCATTTCTAAGCACCTCAAAAACTTTAACGATAAACAAACTCGTATTAATGTATGCTATCTTGATGTATAAACCGACAGACATCCTTGGTCTAATTTATTCCTTGATGAAACACTCACGTATTTTTATCATATCAGGTTCTTGGTCCTGAAAGGCCCCTTCAAGGACAAATTATGATGGTTTGTTTTGTTTATATCTGAACAATCGTGTTACTTTATGGAATCCGGCAGCAAGATAATTTAAAATTCTCTCATAATGAAAAACTGTCTTCCTCTCTGTTGAGCTTGTCACCCATATTTGATAACCGGTATAATATATTAAGTTATACAGAAGTAACTGGGGGGTTGTGTGAGTATATATTGTATGATTTTATTTTTGTTGCACATTATGGCCATTACTCAAGTTCAGTAGGATGTTGGGTAGATCCCGACCCAAACCCATGAGAGTTTTATTATATATTCTAGTATTTAGGACAAAACTTGTGATTGTTTATTTTTCATTTGATTAGTGAAATTAGTTGTTCTCTTCCTTTCGTGATTTCTCCTTCGAATTTTCAGAAGTTTTTTATGGTGTTGTTTTATAGCATTCCCTTTGTCAAGTGTTTTACATTTTATATTGGATTTGGATTAGATGTCATTAGTAATGGATACAAATTATTTTTGATGGTCTTCTTATCGGATATGAAGGAAGGTATGGTAAATTTTTCACAATTTGCAGCGCACACTTTTAGCTACTGATTCTTGGAGAGATGATGAAGGTGGTTCACTTATTCATTATAGTGTGAAGGACTCATTTGGTAACACATATTTGAATGGAATTTATTATTGGTTAGCAATACAAGATGAAAATTATATAGTAGTTCTATCATTTCACTCACATGGGTCATGAGGTGTTCCAAGAGATACAATGGTCAGAGATTTTTCAATCTGCAGGTGGGAGTCTTGCGTTGTATAATGACTCTATGCATCATTATTGCTATTAGATCCAGACGACGGTTGTTTTCGGATATGGGTAATGAACCACAGGGGTTGGATTTGACCCAACAATTAATTGTTGGACCTGTTTTAGGAGTCAACGGGCCACTTGGGTTTTGGAAGAACGGTACATTTTTCGTTCGAGTCTAGCACTGGATAAGTGCTCTTCTATGATCCTACTGTCGTAGCTGGTACGGAAGAGATGAGGGACCTTGGACTGACAGCCATGGTTGTTGAAGTTCATACCGATAGGGTATAACTATAAGGAGAGTCTAATTACATTTAAGGAAGGGAATTTTTGTACCATCTCATGGCATATTTCAGATATGCATCAAACACATTTTGGGTCAAGTTGAAATGTCATTACTCTTTTACCAACTGAAGAGATGAGGGACCTTGGACTGACAACCATGCTTGTTGAAGTTCATACCTATAGGCTATTAACTATAAGGAGAGTCTAATTACATTTAAGGAAGGGAATTTTTGTACTATCTCATGGCATATTTCAGATATGTATCAAACAAATTTTGGGTCTAAGTTGAAATGTCATTACTCTTTTACCAATTAAATCAAATTCAAATTCATTTATGAAAATGTCTTTAAAAAAAACTGGTAAAGTAGAGAAGTCAATTTATTTTCACGTATTCGGAATTTACTATGAAAACACACATAAAGAGAGCATATACCTGGATAAACCAGTTCATTGTTCATCAGATCAGAATTAACGCAAGACAACATACATAAAGTAGCAGAAATGCACGAGGAATGACAGAAACCAGCAACGGGCAGGGAGGGGTTTAAGCAAGGATCTCCTCGATGGGTTTGGCTTCCAATTTGGCTTTCTCCAAGTCTTGCAATTGCTGCTCCTTGGCCTGCTTCTTGAGCCTTGCAAGTTCAAGGTCCTTGCTCATCTTCTTCCTGTACATCTCAGTAAATGTAATTGGTTCCTCCAGAACAGGCTTCTCTCCCTCTCTGATCTTCAATGGGTATACTGTTGCCTCTGGTGCTGGGTTTTGGAATGTTGCAATTGATAATCTGCTGCAGTTTGAGTTCACCACTGCTTGGTGATCCGCATTCTTAAACCTTCCATTGCTCAGATACTGATCATCATAGTAATATAAATATATAATCAAATTTAAACAGTAATAAAATATAAGCAAATTGAAACGGTTAATGGGACAGCTTAATATTAGTCTTTATGAGCATGTCAATTTTATAATTTCGACAATGTCATTCTTAAAGAGGTATTCCCCAATTTAGCTTTCTTCAGCTTATTAGAAACGAAAAGACATGACAAATTTTAGGCCCGAGTAAATGGGCTCACCAAATTTTTTATTGCACTGCTTTACGTTTTTGTGGCCATAGGTTATTCTAGCTATGTCGTAGAAGGTATGTCCATGCTATTTTCTGCTACAGTTGATATCATTTTCAAGGTCCATTGCAAATTATATCTCCTTGAATGAATTATCGTCGTTCATTCATCGGCCTAGAGAATAGAACAACCCTAAACAACGTCTTCTAGAAACTTCTGGACATAATTTCAAACGAGAGCTACCTCCCCCAATTTTCAATGGTTTATGTAATCGTAATTAGGGACTTATTTCTTATTTCATTTTGTTCTTTGTTAGAACTAGAAGGATTACCACCAAATGGTTAATATAAAAGCAGGGAAACAATGGGGGGAATACTTACGTGACCATGATCACCAAGGTTGACCACAAAAGCTCCTTCAACAGGTTGAACGGTGATCCAAGTGTTGCCATTATCTCTGGTGGCCTGGAGCCCGCCCACTTGATCTTGGAGCAAGAGAGTAATGGTACCCGGATCAGTATGGCGTTTGAGTCCGAGAGTGAGATCGGGTTGTGGGCATTTTGGATAATAATTGATCACGACTTTTTGATCCATGTCAACACATGCTTTAGTTAAAGCTTCTTTCTCTAATCCCATTGCTTCAGATAAAACTTCAAGAAGCTTGCATGCCAGTCCCATTAATTTGTCACTGTATTCTTTTGTCACTTCTCTCCATCCTTCTGGCTTGTCCGGCCAGCGAGAATAGTCTCGGGTTCTAATTGGGTATGAAAAATATGTCACTATTTCACGCCAATCTTGGACTGCTTCTCCCTGCCCATTTAATTAATATATACCAGCAGATTCAGTTGAATATCATTTCTATTTTATAGGATGTTCTTATTAAAACTCATGACCGAACTCAATTTAATGGCTAAGAAATAATCCTAAAAACAGTTAATACATAGAAAATTACCTGGAGGTGGCTGGAGACAATGAAGCCACCCTTCTTTCCACCGGACATATCAAATCTGATCTTCTCTTCCGGGGGCAAAGCGAAAAACTCTCTTGCAAGACGAGTCATATTCGATATAAGCTCAGCATCGACTCCATGATCAATAACCTGGAATACACCCCAGTCTTCACATGCCTCAACGATTTTCTTACAAATTTCAGCCCTCCTACCCTCAGTTTCATCGATTCCAGCCAGTGAAATCACAGGAATTTCGTTGCTGAATTGGTTGTAGGCCACCTTGGGACGCTCATCTTCATCGCGGACAAAGCTTGGGTTGAGGGTTTTCTCTTCTGCAAGAGTTGTGAGAGTTGCAGGAGGAGCCATTGATAAGTGAAGTAGTTTGTTGTGAAGAAAGCAAAAGGAGATATCTATGTATATATTGGGCGGAGCGGAGTAGGAGGTAGTTAAGAGTGTGTGTGGTAGCTATACATAACCATCTTTTATGACTCTGAAAGAGCTTTCCCCAGCTACCTACCCTTCTGGTTGGCAAAAATACTTCAAATGGAAGGTAGATTAAGTATTTAATAAAATAACCCATTAAATATATGGGTAGTTAATACGTTTACATTTTAGAGATATCCTATTAATGGTAAAAAGGAAGAAATTGGTGGTGGGAATCGCATGGTTGAATTGTCGGGTGTGCCAGTGTTAGATATTATCACGAGATAATTCGTTAAGTAGTATCAGTTAAATCTGATACATAGCAATTTGTGTCACTGTTCCACCAGTCATTCAAGCCTCTCTCGACTTGATCTACTCTTTTATTTATTAAGGTTAAGCATTTAAAAGAAGCCCATATAGACCCAACCCAAACAAGAGCCCAAAGGAACTAATGTCCCCAACGGCTAGTTTTTTTACACGAGCGCTCTAACGGTCATATTACCGTTCCTACGATTGCCTTCATATACCCACAGAAACTTTACGCGAGGATCATCGTCTACTTGATTTGCTTCCTCTGTATTCTTCTTCTTCTTCTTTGTCTCGCTCGTTCGATTGCACCGTTCCTAAGATTGCATTCATATACCATAACCCTCAGAAACTTTACGCGAGAATCATCATCTACTTGATTAGCTTTCTCTGTCCTCTTCTTCTTCTCTATCTCGCTCAATGGAGACTCCATCGTCAACAAGAAGAGTTACCAGGTCACAGACTTTGGCTGCTCTCAACAACACAGCCAACAACAACAACAATATTCCCATCTCAAGTGAGTGATTTTTTTATCTCTTAATCTTTTTTTTTTAAAAAAAAAACTATCTGCATTCAAGATCCACGATTTCCTGCTTGTTCTCGATTCTTTATATATTAAAAATCTTACTGTGATTATATTTCTGTAGGGAAAAATGAAGATTCTGAAAAGGGTGATTCAAAATCAAGACAGAGAAGCATCACAAAACACCAACAAGATCGGTCTGCGCTGATTGATATAACAAATGATTCACCGATTGTTGGAGTTGCAACAGGAGGGTTAGAGACACCATCATCGGCCATGTATAAGCAAAGGACCATTAGAGCCAAGAACAAAACCCCTGGCTCGGGGGAGGCCTTGCTTAGGTGTCAGGTCAAGACACTCTTACAAAAAGTGGAGGAAGAGGCTGAGCTTTCAAAGCTCTCGTTGGAGAGCCGTCCGTTTCTTCGTCTTCAAGGCTTTGTCAATTCTCCAATTCGACTTCTTGCACCAACCCCGGCCAACACACCACAAGTCTTGAATCTTTCTGAGGATGTAGCTGTTGGCAACGATGGATTGGCTTCAATGAATGCTTCTCCTGTTATTGATCAACAATTGATTTCGATTTCTGAGGTTCGTTTGTTTATGGATTTACATCTCGCTATGATACGATGTAAAAGAAAATTCCAATGGGTTCTCGTGAATGAATATTCTATTGATTCTTTCTTGTTTGTTTTATGAATGAATAACCTATCAGGTAGCCAGTGATGTCTTTGATGGAAAGAAACAAGAGAGCGTGGAATCTGAAAAAAATCTAACTCGATCTTTGTTGCTGGATTTCTCTGAAAAATCAGAAACCTTTAGTTCATCAGAATGCTCCTCTGTGGTGACTGACCAGGAGGGAAAGAGAGACTCGAAAGAGAAATCAAGCCCAGATGACGATGACTCTTCTGCTTGGTCCATTCAGGTCAATGCAAGTGTTTATGATGAAGATGACAAAGAAGCAGTTGAAGAAGTAGTAGAAGAATATTGTGATGACAATTATGAAGCCGGAGAAGAATATGATGGAGAATTGCTTAATGAATTGTGTGAAGACATGAGCAGGATTAGCATGAATAATGAGAAGATAACGGCAGCTAAGTTTTCTGGAAGGCACACAAGATTTTTGTACGACAGTGACGATGAAATCGTCGAGGTACAAGCTGGGACTAATAATAATAATAATAATAATTCTGCAAGTTTGCCAACACCAAAATGGAAGCACCTGCGCTTTGATATTGAGAAAGAAGAAAATGATGATGACGACTTGTCCATCTTTCGTAGCTTGTTTTGATACATCATTGAGTTTCTGTTGTTTTGTTATTTTTGATTGAAAAAAACTGACAATCAATCACAAACGATGTGATTTGATTGAAAAATGAAATTTGACTGACCATTCTTTTTATATTCATTGACTAGTATGGAAATATTTACAGAGAGCTTCTTCAAATTTTGGAGAATTTGGAGAAAACAATACTACCACCACGCTAAAAGAATACTTCAATATATACAAAATTAGCTACACTAGGTAAGTTAAAACCATGGATGCCAAGTTGGATCCATCATACACAAGTTCCTAGCAGCCAAAGCAGCATCAATCAACTCAGCAACGCCCCTCTGCACCGACTGTGGCGGCTCAACATTATCTTTTTGTGCATTATCTTCCTCTTCAGACAACTGCGGAGCGATTCCATTGATCCGGCAAATAACATTATCGACATTGGTGCTAACCTTATCTCTGAAGTCAACAGGGTTCAAACAACCTCCAGCAACGCCCAGAGGCATACCCAGTGGTCTCCTCCAAGACCATGACAGCAGCTCATCACGGAAAAACATCGCTAATTGATACCACAAATGCTGACTTTGCTGCTACCAAGAACAAGAAACATGTCAATCAACATTTTTATCGCAGTAATATAATCTATTATTGGTCAAATGGAACATTTTTCAGTAAAACACTTACTTTGGGTGAAACCACAGCCTGTGCTGCAGCACACATTGCAGACACAATAAGGCCTTCCACACCAAAATGGGAGAAGAAAGATTGCATATTCCTTGTCAGACGAAAAGGCACTGGTTCATTAAATTCTATCATTCCATTTGCATCATATGCAGGATGAAAATCTGTCTGGAATATCTTCCCAGTGTTCTTAGCAAATAAAATCTTATTTGGGGACCTCCCCCCTATTTGTAGCATGAAAGACATGAAACTTGAAAGGGCCAACTGGACAGCAAATTGCTTTTTGAACGCCCACATATGGTTACCATGCAGCAGAGTCTTGTACATGTACTGTGAAAAAATGCTCTCTGACACAAGATTTTTTGTTATATCATTGTAAGCTTGGAGGCGGAGATCTACTACAGCATCAGGTGAGATTTGGCCTGATATAGCTTGGTTTAACTGATCCTTAAAATAGGTAATGGGCTGATCTGCTTCTCGATCATTCCTAGCACAATGGTTCTCATACACCTCAAGGAAGGTGCTGTACATCAGATCATCTTCAACCATGCGAACCTGTTCATGCATCAATCAGTTTTTGGGTTTTAATAGGGCTCAAGTTTTATCTTTCATGTGCAAGCCAGTCAGCAATCACCATTAAATGAATAAAAGCAAATGAACATATATGGTATAAGAATCTTGACCATAGGTACATTCTTCATGCATGCAATTGTACACAGGTTTTTATACATATCTCCATGAATTTCATCATTTTATCCATTTAAAAAAATTGAAATGAGAAATAAAAGGAATAAAATATGCACAAGGGAGAAGAGGTCAGCACCTGGGACCAAACAGGAATAATAATTGGAGTGTGAATGCATATGTGGCGGCGTCTTGATTCCTTGTGCTTGTCAAACATTTGGTTCATTACCCTGAAAAGCTGCAATATGCGTTCATCACTTCTAGCGTTAGGGGTCAAAGATGTCTGAACAATAAAGTGTCGCTGAGAACCATCAGAACCTATCAAAGTCAAACGCCGGAAACTGCTTCCATGTCTTCGCACAATTGGTATATCAGCTCCAACCCTATCTAACTTTACTGTATGGTCGGGTGCAATGTCCTGAAGAGTTCAATAGAAAAGTTTTGTAAGAAAAATGACTAATGGAGTAATAATGCATAATTGTTGTCTAGCTTCAACTTATAAACTGGCTTCTCAAGAAATTTAAAGAGTTCAATAAAACTTCATTACAGATAGGTTAAAAGACAAGAATAAGAAGTTCAAGCTCCATATTTACTGTCTTGACAACCTAGCCAATATAAGTAAACCAAAGATCATGATTAGAGAATGATGTTAAAGAGTATTACTGGGCCTTTATATATTAAGCCTAAGCTTCTACATCAAATGATTTTCTTAACATAGCGGCAAAGCTGGTTTAACCTAGTGATCTGGTGTTCGAATCCACCAATCATATTGATCATATTATAGTAAGTTGTGTAAGTTATCACGATTGTGTGTTATTATGGTTGTGTTTAGTCAGGCTATTTTGTTAGTGAGCTATGTTACAGCATAAATATTGTTGCCCCCTACATACTGATTTCAGCTTTTAGGGCAACGTGTTAAGCTTAACAAATATGAAAATACCAATAAGATTACCTGATCACAAAAATATTGTCCAGGTATCTCTACATCAACTACACGGAAATCACGCAACACCTTGCTTTCTTCTTCCAGTTTCAACACAGCTGGAAACCTGTCCTCGACATTGCTTTGGAGAACATTTTTCCAATGTTTCAATCTTTCAGTCAGTTCGGAGAGGGTAGCAGGGAAAGTAGCTGTGCTTTCTGGATCAAGATCACGCTCAAAATCCTGCTTGTATTCTCTCACAAAGTCAACATGCTTGTTGACAGCATCAGCAGAGAAGCATGCCCTGCAAACACCAGAGAGCTCCTTTTTGAGTGATTGGGGAACCTCTGCCGTAGTGGCAGTAGGATACTTGTAACAGCGGTGCAGCAGAGCATTAACAACTGCCAGCAGTCTCTCCTCTGGCAAAGTAACAAACCTCGAACCAATTTCGGTGAGCAAACTCTGCAAACAATTTCAGAACACAACCCAATTTTAATGAAGTTACTTCCTCGTGTCTTATCTCACTAGTTCAAGTGAAATAAAGTAAAATGATACAAATCCTCGTGGGGATAAAATGTGAAGTATAATTTTCCAGCCTAGAATTTATTAGCTCGTCTAGTAAAGCATCCTCAACATAATAAATGCACAGCCATTCAAGAAGAGCAAGTTCAGAACAGAGATGATCACCTCAAGTTCAGTGGCCAAATTAGCGTGCTTGCTTCTAAGGGCCTCCATTATATCCTTTGCAGCGTCAAAAGCACTGGCAGCAGAAGCTACCAGACTCAAAGCACCATTACGCCTCAATGCACTCTGAACACCTTCACTAACGGTGGAAGAGCTTTGTTGTGGGGGTTGGTCATTTGCCGTGGTCATATTGCTTTCTGCAGTTGTCAGCCTTTCAGGTTCTTGCCCATGAGAATTACTACCCTCCTGAGATACAATCCCACCAGATTGAATGCCCTGATGAATTTGGCTGTTTGAACCACCATGACTCTGTACTCTTGCATTTCCATCAGCCACAGCTACAGAACTTGCTGTGGAAGCAGAGACACTTTGCTGAGCTCTTTGCTGTGCCATTGCCATTCTACCTAGTTCAGATTTATTTGCCACATCCCGGCGTTCAAGCAAATATGTGCGAAGCCAATAATACAGGGCCTGATAGTATAAAAGAAAAGCAGATCCAAGTTGATTTAAATCATTAAAAGAAAAACATACATACATCACAAGTTAAAAAACATTACCTGTGGGTACACAGTGGCAATTTTTAGCAGAACAGGTTTGCAATGAGGTGCTTCTGTTCTCTGCAAGGAAAGTAGTAGCTGTGGAATCCAAGAAAGCCAAACCCATTGGGGTATTTGGTCCAAATACTTATCGAATGCCCTACCCACAGGCTCATTGGGACTATCAAAGCTGAGAAGATATAGAACACGAGCTAGATGGCTTCTGGAATTAGAAACGCCATATTTAACACCTTGAAGAAAGCAGTTAACAGCATATTCTAACCAAAGTTCATCCTGAGTCTCTTTATAAATCTGGAATTACAAGTCAACCAGCAGATATGTAATGAGTCAAGTCACAAATGACACTTCTGACATAAAAGAGAATAAAGCGATTACCATGTCACAATAAATCCCCCAGCTTATCCACCCTTTTGGCAAATTCTTGAAAAGGCTGATGGCATTGGAATATGCAGAATTAGCTCCTTCTGTGTCATTTATCTTTAAGAGGAAATCCCCCTTCAGACGGTAAATCTCTGCTTTGTGTTTCACGGGAAAATATTCCAAATTAGTGCTGTTGATTAAATTAAGCCCGCTGGTAAGTTCCCCTTTCATTTCCAGAAAAGCTTTTGCCTGTTCTCTTATCTTAACAAAGGCCTCCTGCATTATGCAAAAGAAGAGCCAATGAAATACTCTGAGTACATTATAGAAAACAATTAGAGATAAGCTTGGGAGGCATTCACACTTCAGCCTCATCCAGGATGTTCAAACTGATTAAAGTTATTGTATTGAACTTATAATCTAGAAATTATAAGCAAAACTGTTAATCCTAGAAAAAAGAGCAACCAGATTATTATGATCATTGGCATCTTTGTGTATATGTTGGAAAGCCTCATAGTTGATTTCTTGCACTTCCATAGGGAAAAAAATTTTTCCCTACTATCCATTGTGACAGATTCAATATAGCATCAAATACCTGCACTTCCATAGTTGAATGGCCATACATCTTTTCTAGTATTGTAACACAAACATCATAAAGGCCTTGTTTACGAGCAATACGAGCAAGCTTATTGACATTCCATGCTTTGTCACGATAACCAAGATGATGAAGTTGAGGATTTGTGGTCGCGAAATCCTTGAATGCATCTATGACAGAATTATACATTTCATTCCTCCACTGAAGCAAATCATACCAAACAGACATATT
>JAXCLQ010049497.1:0-19291 GCA_035584115.1 Cedrela odorata | reverse complement strand
TTTAGATATAATTTAGTTAAATAATAAGTCTTTATTGAATAAATTATCGCAAAATAATTATGAATTTGTTCTCTGACGAAATTGTGGCTTATTGCCATAAATTCTACATGCAATGAACATAATATATTTTTTAATAAATTTATTCAAATATTGGCATTAAATACTTAGTCAGTATCTTTTCTTAATTGCATTACCATTAAAATTATGCATTTGTTATGCTATTTGTTGTTTTCTGTCATGGCAAAAAACTATAAATAATGTTATTTCAATTCTTACGCAGAAACTAAATCTATGTTAATTTGAATTTTAGAATTTATGGTGTTATATGAGAATTAAACAAAGGTTTAATTTTAATTTTTGAGAAAACCTCCATAAATCTAAATTAGAATAAAATAAGGGCAATTAAAAAATAAAAATCATGGTACTTTAATAAAGCAAATACGATAAAATTATGGAATACATCATCATAATAATTGCTCAGAATAAATAAATGAGAAGGTCAAGATATTCAAACTAATATAAGATTACAATAAAAACACCAAAAATTAAGAACAATGTTGAACGAAATAGTGAGCCTATCATGCTCTGTTTCCGTGAGCAGCGTAAGCGCGATGCACGAAATCGACTTCCGAGTGCTCGACCGCTGCAGGGGAGCCATGACCATCTTCATGGACTTGCGGAAAAGGCTCCAAGCTGATTTGGACATGCACACATGCATGTTTGGGCTTTAAAAATAATTTAAAAATTCAAAGCAGAGATGAGATGTCTCACCTTTGACTTTGTAATCCAGGACAGCAACAAGCTGGCTTCCTCAAGTGGTCAACATGTCAGAATGCTGATGCCGGTTTCTGCTTATTTAGGATCTTTAAGCTTCGGTTTGAGCTTCAACAAGTTTACCAAGCTTTCTCTCTCTAGTTGCTCTCTTCTCTCTCTACGGCTTTTGCTCTATTTCACAACCAAGCACACCTAAGCTTACTTCACTAAGCAAGTTCATGGTTGAAGAAGAAGAAAACACTCTCTGTTTTTCAAAACAAAAATGAATGCTCATCATGCATACTGTTCGCTTATTTTCCTTTTATACACTTAAGACTTAAGTGTTTTTTATTTCAAAATCCATTTGAAATCCACCGACTACCACCTATACCATTAACCGACTTGCATTTAATAAATCATCAAAAATGAATTCTATGCAAGAACATGAGTCATTATTTAGGTCAGTGGCTTGCATTGATTACTCTTAATCAATTGCATGTATTACAATAATACACATATACTTTAATACATTAATACATTATTAATATAATATTTATATACATTAATCAAATTAACATATATATATCTTTATATTAATAAAGAGAGAGTGAATTAATTATATATATATATATATATATACACATATATTACTTTCATAATACCCGTAAATCATATTTACGGTATCCCATAAACAAACTGAAACATTTCCCACATATACGCGTGCTAGCGCGTCAGAGTTATGAAATTTATTCTTTACAATAAAGAATCAAATTGCTACCCGATCAATATATGTACAATATCATTAACCAATTAATAATTATTGTATAGTAGCAATAGCCATCATCATCAAGTAGCTGACTATATGTGTGACCCCCAAGGTTCACTGCGAACTGGACATGGGTGATCACAAACTCCTTCGTATCATTTTGGTACAACTCTTTATAATCAAAGTTCCCAATAATTATATGTAACCTCTAGCAAGATGCCACAATCTCCAGACACTAATGAATCCATATAGTTATACATTCATGTAGTAAAGTTCTTTTGTCGTCAACTTCCAATTGAGTGCATGTTATGGAATCGTCAAACCCCTAACTCAATCTTATGAACATGGTCTCAAATCATATACGAAAATCATGTGTCCAAAAACACCTTTCCGGAAACACGTACTCTGGCCAGAGATTTCATTTCTATATATGACATCCCCACCTAGAATCTCAAGCTCAACCATTTGCGCCAATAGATTCCGTCTTGGTCATCACCTTTCCTTATACACATAAACACATTGCCAGCAAACTTCTTTCACCAGGCGTGGTTAGTCTGGTGCTATATACACAAGTGAACGATGTGCCTCAGTACAAAGGGTAGCTATGACATCTCAAGTTAAAGGACTAGTGGTACACTAGTATGGCTATGTGACGTATCATTGACTATGGATAAATTACTCATTCGTCACGTTTGGTCACGTTCAGTAACACATTCTCTAACATATTACCCACGTTTATGCTCTTGTGACATAAGATTCGTCACCTAACTATTATCATCAAATACAAATCCTTTGCAACATCAAACATGCTAGTCATGCAACGTCAACTCTCATATTACAATACCTCAATTGGAAACTGATTTGGATGTATTTAAATCAAACTCTGTACTCATATCACGGGATCTCATTCTACATTTTATACATAATATTTATATATATATGCAACTGAATATGAAAAATGATATAAATGTTATTTTATTAATCATAAACTAATTTATAATTAATTACAAAGTTATATATACATAAGGATGATATCGTTAAACTGTATGACACGTTTGGTTCTAAGGCATATCTCTAACAAATGACATGGTTGAAAATTTGATGAATGAATTTGAAGGAGAGAATAAGTTCACACACACACACACACACACACAAAATACGTCTTCATATCATGAAAAAAAAGCAATAGGTTTTGTACAGGTGATAATGGTTATTTTTGAGGAATAGTTCAAAAAAATTATTCGAACTTTTTACATAGAGCAACCAAGCAAAAAAAAAAGTCATGTTTTCTAAATTACAATTTATAAGTTTAAAAAGAAACATATTAAACTATATGAAGTAGTTAAGTTCAGCAAATGAATTGTTAACACAGAACAAAAAACAAAAAAAAAAAAAAAAATCTTTGGGCTATTAAAAAATTTTCTGGCCTATTTTGATGGGGATGGGTACAAGTCTTGATTCACCCATCTTGTTACACAACTTTACTTGTATGATATGAGATAGTGCTTCTTCTTTTATTTGAAATCTAGATAGACATTTAAGTCATAATTGATTTGGGTAAATGAGTTTAAATGCCATATTTATTTTATATGCATGTAACATTTGAATATAGATGCCTAAAAATTAGTGATTTGATATATTTTAAACTTATAGATGAAGATATGTTTTTAGCAGTTCAATTTATATAGTATTGTACAAAATAAAAGTTTAAGCTAATATTTTTAAGTTAATATAAGTGAATTTACTCGAATGAATAAAATTGTTATTATTCTCTCTTCTCAAGTTTCTTATTTACATCATAGATTAAAACAACCTATTTAATTTCTTTAGGCACCAGTCACACAACCGTTCCAAACTTAATCACTTTTAGCGAAAATTTCAAATTTATTTATGTGGGGGGTAGAACGGAGCAGTTACTTCCACAAATGGTTTGTGGCAACTCCATCCTTCAGCAAGAAGTTGCTCACAACATTTACTGACAAGCTTTCAATTTTTGTATATGCTATTTTTGATTGCCTCTGTCACTCCCTGACCTTGGGGTCCTTTTGTGACAATCGCCTCAAAACCTCATGTTACACTCCATACCCCAAAATGTATCTAGAGAACTTGTAAAGCTTCCTTGTCATTTTCCCAAAACTTGAAAATAGTTTTATAATATATAACTCCCATCCATTGGATCATTATCAAAGAATTGATCTCCGTGATCAATTCATCCACAACATAAAATCAATAATTAAAATATCAAAATCTTGGGAATCATCTCTAGTCGGCTTTGAACATATATAAGTATATATACATGTTAAAAATTATTTTCATTCGGGTTGAACAAATCATAGAACAGTTATATAATCATTTAGTTCCCAAATACATTATAAAATCCAATTAGAAATATTGAGTAAATTATATCCAGTAGACTTAACGTACATATGTGAGTCAAGAAAGAAGACTTACCGAGAAAGTCGTAAGCTCTCCACTGCTACCATTGACCTGGTGGGTACAAGGGCACCTAACTTGAAAGCTGTAACGGTGAGGAATGAGTATACAATTTTATTCAGTGAGTAAATAAAATATATACATATGTACATACATGCACACGCATTTCCAAAATATAATATTGGGATTTCATTTACATCATGCTCTTAAATACATATATATTTTCACAAAATAAAGTCATGAGAAAGTAATTCATTGGTCTGCAAACAGTTTCAAATATCCATATTGGGCTGACCATACTTCCTCGATTACTACCTTAACGTCGAAACCATCAATAAATCTTTCATGCATAAAACCATATGCAATGCATTCTTTATAAAATAGCAAATCATATCTCATGTTTTACAACAAATCACTTCATTAAGGTAAAACATAAATTATAAAACACTGCTCGCCTCCCTGATGTTGGCCCTAAGTAATCGCTTAGTGACACGAGCAACTATCCTCGTCATATCTGTTAAATCCAAGATAACCCTATTAAGCCGCTAGGACTTTTCATAGGGTATCTATACAACCGCGCATTTACACATTCGGCACACAATGAGTTTGCTATGGACATTCTCCTTTATACTAGCCCCATTGCGGCTCCACTCACCTATGCGGCCTCTCAATAGGTTCGTCCATAGGCTACCTCCTTTTGTATATAGGCAAATAACAGGCCTACTAGCCATACATCAAGCCCACTGGCCATAAATCAATATCTAGCCTTACCAGTCATATCACCAATATACATGGATTAAAATAAAATCATTTACAATCAATGATTTTAAAACATATAATTAAATCCTGGTCTCCTCAACCATTTTAGCATGTATATAACATAACATTCAAAAGTAGACAATTTAATCAAATCAACCTAATAGCATGCACTTCATATAAAATATTTTTATTTCAAATTCCTTTTAACAATAAAACTGCTTGATTAACACACAAGCAATACATATATGTATAAAATATATGTATTAATATAATATTTATGTACGCATAAATTTACTCACAATAATGGGAGGGTAACTATACCTACTACAGATCCTCGTACCTACTGGGTCATTCTCTTAGATTCTCGGTGCCTAAAAAACACATTTTGAACACTATCAATATTCAATTCCTTTCACTTGTATAAACCCTTAATTTGATGCATGTATACATGATAGGTATTAGTCACATACATATGCCTATGAACTATTTTAACTTTTTAACCTCTAAAATGGCCTTAATCAGGTTAGCCTTAACAACCATTGATAGCTTGTATGTCCTCTAACTCTTTCTTGATCCAAAGTTATGACCTTTTAAAGTGTGACACTTAATTCTACTCAATTCAAGAGCATAGGATTCAGATTGGGGACAAAGGTTTCGGTTCGACACCATTGTGCTTGGCACTGAACATCATGTTATAGTGGTTGGAAACAGCTTTCCATTTATAACTTGTACGTCCCCTAACTCTTTCTGGATCCAAAGTTATGACCTTTTAAAGTTTGACACTCAATTTTGCTTGGTTTAGAAGCATAGGTCTCGGATAGGGGACAAAGGTCTCGGTTTGGCACCATTGTGCTCGGCACAAAAAATCATGTTATACTTCTTGGAAAGAGATTTCCATTGATGGCTTGTACATCCCATAACTCTTTCTGAATCTAATGTTATGACCTCTTAAAGTTTGACACTCAATTTTTCTCGGTTCAAGAGCATAGGTCTCAAATTGGGGACAAACGTCTTGGTTCGGCACCATTGTGCTTGACATAAGACATCATGTTATAGTGCTCAGAAAGATATTTCTATTGATAGCTTGTACGTCCCCTAACTCTTTTTGGATCTAAAGTTATGACCTCTTAAATTTTGACACTCAATTCTACTTAGTTCAAGAGCATAAGTCTCAGATTGGTAATAAAGGTCTCAGCTCAGCACCATTGTGCTTGGATATAGGATATTAGGTTATAGTGCTCTGAAAAAGCTTTCCATTGATATCTTTTCATCCCCTAACTCTTTCTGGATCCAAAGTTATGACCTCTTAAAATTTGACACTCAATATTGTTCAGTTGAGGAGCATTAGTCTCGGATTGGGGATAAATGTCTCGGCTTAACACCATTCTGCTTAGCTTGGCTATTAAGCGCGGCCTCAAAAGCATTGTGCTCAGCTTAGAGATTGATCTTAATGTCGAACATTAAGCTCAGGTTGGACATTGAGCACGAGTTGGCCATTGAGCTCGAGGTCGAACTTTGAGCTCGAATCAAGGTTATTCTGAAATGAAATTAGAATGTTTCGGAGGCTCTTTGGTAAGGTAAATGAGATTAAATTTAGTCTTATAAGTACTCGAAAGGGTTTTCTATGTAGAATAATTTATCTTTAATAGGATTTTCCTAAAAATGTCTCTATTTTCTAGAAATTGAGAATAACTATTGGAAGGTCTAATCTGTCCGAATTATTTCTTTTCTCATCCAAACCAATTCCAACCTTAATCCATTTATGTACTAATTCAAACCTTTAAATCTAGTGTCAACACTTCAAACATAACCATTCAAGAAATTTATTTATGTTCTAATGCTAGATTTAACACAATGTCATAAATCGAAATTTTAACTCATGCACAGTAAAACTCATTTCAAAATTTACACCTAAATTAACTTTAAACTTAAATATGGGTGTAATACTTGCCAAAACTCAAGAGAAATCATTTGATGTGCTTGAAATTCTTGGACTTGAATAATCCCTCAAATTGACTTCAATCCTAGCTTTCTTCCTTGCTCCTCTTTGCCTTTTCTAGTTTAAAATTGGTACTAAATCAAATAAGAAATGACGAGAAATCATTTGGCAATGGTAATTTGAAATGATTTAGCCAAGGGTTGAGAGAGAAATGGAGAAAATGATATTCTATGCAAAAGAAGAATAATAAGTCGAGTGACACTAGAAAGAAAGCCAATTTCTTTTATTTTGGTTTGCCAAATTTCTTTAAGACCTCTATTCTTTTAGAAATTTTAGAAACAGTTCAAAACTTTAGAAAACTTTCTTTTTAGTCTTTATATTCACAAAATAGGGTTTACAATTTCTACCTTCTTTAGAAAAATTTTGTTCTCAAAATTTCACATACTTGTTATTAAAAAGATATGAATACTGCTGTTACATGGAGTATTTAGGCTCCCAAGTTACGTCCTTAACATTTGCATTTTTCCATACAACTTTTATCATAGGAATGGTCTTACTCCTCAGAACTCGATTTTATCGATCCACTATCCCAACGAGATAAATTCCATAATTCAAATTATCCCTCAACTTTACTAGAGGTGTCTCCAAAATATGCGAAGGATTTAACACATATTTCTTTAACATTGAAATATGGAACACATTATGTATTCTTGCTAACTCTAGTCTGTAGGCTACCGTAACCATTCTTTCCACTATTCTGAACGGTCCGTTTAAACTAAGGATACAATTTTCCTTAATTCTAAAAACAAATCACCCATTTCTAATGTGATACTATCTAAAACTCCGACATGAAAATGTTCATTATTTTCTAAAATGTTTATTATCAGGTATGCTAATACTAACTGAACAACTATTATTATATACAACTTTAATAAACAATAGGTACATATCACAGTTACCTTAAAACTCTATAATACATCTGTAATTCATATTTTGGCTAACAATTATTTTAACTTTATCTTTTCTAAATCTGATCAACTAATGTGTTTTCTCAATAATTTTAGCCACTAAGGCTACGAAATCATCATTACTTAAGGTTACAAAAAAAGTCTTCACTTTACCAATAAAGGATGTATGCTGCTCAAACATATACTAAAATATCATAAGATTTCATATTTGAAGTATCCTATCACTTTATTAATATTTCTTAAACGGTGTTCGATAATCAGGTCAAAATTCTTAATTAACTTTATTCCCTCATTATTTTGGGGATATACTAGTATAACAATAATTATTTTGGTCTTAAACTTATCCAAAATAAGGGTTTAAGACACGATTTATAAAATTTACTACCGCTACCGGTACTTACATATCAAAAGGAAGAGGTAATAGCTTACCTTTTCCAAAATTTCAAAATTCATACCTCTATTTTAGCCTAGAACATGCAACTTCTACTACACATGCTGCAACATCTAAATCTTCATCTTGACTTATTCCTATACTCACTGGATAAGTCTCATGAGGTTCTTTAATATTTTCAATCTTAAAAATCTCCTTGATAGACTTATATATAACATCCATTCTAAATACATGATTTAATGCCCCAGCCCTTGACCTGATTACCACTGGCTCCCCATAGACCTAAGCTTATACTACCAAGTTACTGCGTTACAAGCCAGTCTATTTTAGTTTCACATTTTATACTCTTCGCTACATTCCTACGACATATACATTTCTAACTCTAGCACTTTATTAATTTCCTAACATAAACCTATTACCATATTTACGCCATAACATCATTTCATATATGCATATTATACCAATTTTCGGAAACAATACATTTGGCGTAACATTTCCGAATTCGTTAATTATTGCCATTTTCGCCAATTCATTTTCTAATGCATCCTTATTATCAAATTCCAAACATTCCCAAATATTTGAAACAAACTTAGCCAACCGAACTTGTTGAGAATCAAATCCAATTCCACCACTCAGCATCTCAAATCTACACATAATAATTTAAGTCATTATAAACACATACTATACATTATTTATATTTTTCTCTTTACTTACAATTTAACATTAACTATATATCCTTTATCCATCTCTAATTTCTTAATTTTAACTTAACATTATTAATTTACTAAGAATGCTACAATTAATTTCCTACTATAATTAATTTAATTAACTAAGCATGATATAATTAATTTCTTACTACAATTATACCAATGATATACACATATTACTAACACCTTAAAGCCATCAATTCCACTAATTTAAAATACCATATAACATTAACACAATATTAATTCTTAATTTCCTACTACAAGTTTAACATTAACACTACAAATTTCCACCAATTCCACCACTATCACAACAAATAAACAAACTTTTACTAATTTATACATTACAACCACATGATACTCATCTTATACACATATGAAACATTATTTATATTTGATTCCTAAATTATAACTTAAAAGTTAATAATGTAACTTCTAATAATATAATTTCCAACATCACATATAACTTAAACTAATAACATAGATTCTACTACAATTAATTTTAACAATTCATTAAGTATATTGTACTAAAACAATACTAATTTTCTAGTACAATTTTAACATTAACAATTCACTAACTTACTACACCAAAATAATAATACTAATTAAAGCAAGCTCACTACACTAAAAAAAATAATAAAACACTAATTAAAACAACTTAAACTCACCAATTATTCTTTCTTTCTTTCTTCCTTTTCTTTCTTCTTTCTTTCACTCTCTTTACCTTTCTAAATTTGCCTTATACGTATCCTCTTTTGTACTTCCAATTTGAAATGTTAAACATTAACCTTTTTAACTCATTAACACATGGAAGGCTAGGATTACTTCAATCAAATCTAATGGCCATCCTTTCTCCACCACATTTTTCACTAACTAACACAAAATATTAATTAATTTAATTAATAAAACACATGGATGGCTAGGATGGCTTTAACCAAATCCTATGGACCACATTTAGCCACTATATTTTTCACTAATTTAGCTTTTATGTTCATCTTTATCCATTTTACAAAACATGCCTAGAATTGTGACAAATGGATGGCTAGGATTAAAGGAAATGGATTGCTAGAATTTTGTAGAGAATTTAAGCAAAAACCTAATATTTTATTTATTTCTTTATTTATTTTACTTTGTTATATATATATATATATATATATTTGGGCTTGGACTTTGGCCTATTTTAGTATATATATATATAAACTTGGGCTTGGACTTAATTTAATTAAATTGAGCCCAAATTATGTATATATAATACTAACCCACTTAATTACATATGTATATATCTATCCATAAGCTAAAATCCCAAAATAACATTGCTAATAATGAAATTTCAATTCTACCATTATAGATTTACTTCATATTACTTCTCAAAATTCTAACACTTAATACTTTAACAAGTATATTTACAATTACAACTATAAGTTCTACAAAAGAAAGCTCAAGTGTTACAACCAATATACATGCATTAAAACAAAATCATTTACAATCAATAATTTTAAAACATATAATCAAATCTTGATCTCCCTGACCATTTTAGCATATATATAACATAACATTAAAAGCAGACCAATTAATCAAATCAATCCAATATCATGCACTTCACATAAAATAATTTTTATTTCAAATTCCTTTTAACAATAAAACTGCTTGATTAACACACAAGCAATACATATATGTATAACATACATATATCAATATAATATTTATGTATACATAAATTTACTTACAATAATGGGAGGGTAACCACTTTCACTAGGGATCCTAGCGCCTACTGGGTCCTTTTCTTGGATTTTTGATGCCTAAATAACACATTTTAAATACTATCAATATTCAATTCCTTTCACATGTATAAACCCTTAATTTGATGCATGTATGCATGATAGGTATTAGTCATATACATATACATATAATTTATTTTAACTTTTTAACCTTCAAAAAGATCAGAAAGAGCTTTCAATGGATAGCTTGTACGTCCCTTAACTCTTTCTGGATTTAAATTTATGACTTCTTAAAGTTTGACACTCAATTTTGCTCTATTCAGAAGCACAGGTCATGGATTGAAAATAAAGGTCTCGACTCGGCACCATTATGCTTGGCACAAGATATCATGTTATATTTCTTAGAAAGACCTTTCCATTGATAGCTTGTATGTCCCCTAACTCTTTCTGTATCCAAAGTTCTGACCTCTTAAATTTTTGATACTCAATTCTACTTGGTTTAGGAGCATAGGTTTTAGATTGAGGACAAAGGCCTTGTCTCGACACCATTTTGCTAGGCACAAGACATCATGTTATAGTTCTTGGAAAGAGGTTTTCATTTATATCTGTACGTTCCTTAACACTTTCTAGATCCAAAGTTATGACCTCTTAAAATTTGACACTTAATTTTGCTCTGTTCAAGAGCATAGGTCTTGGATTAGGGACAAAGATCTCGGCTCGACACTATTGTGCTTAGTACAACACATCATGCTATAGTTTTTAGAAAGAGATTTCCATTGATAGCTTGTACGTCCCCTAACTCTTTTTGGATCCAAAGTTATGACATCTTAAAGTTTGACAATTAATTTTGTTCGGTTCAGGAGCATAGGTCTCAGATTAGAGACAAAGATCTTGATTTGGCATGATTGTGCCAGCCATAAGACATCATATTATAGTACTTGGAAAGAGCTTTCAATTGATAGCTTGTATGTCTCATAATTCTTTTTGGATCCAAATTTATGACCTCTTACAATTTGACACTCAATTTTGCTCAATTCAGGGGCATAGGTATTGGATTGGGAACAAAGGTCCCTACTTGGCACCATTGTGCTTGAAAAAGACATCATATCATTGTGCTCAAAAAGAGCATTCCAGTGATAGCTTGTACACCCCTAACTCTTTCTAGATCAAAAGTTATGACCTCTTAAATTTTAACACTCAAT
Organism: Cedrela odorata; assembly: GCA_035584115.1. Lineage (NCBI taxonomy): Eukaryota > Viridiplantae > Streptophyta > Magnoliopsida > Sapindales > Meliaceae > Cedrela > Cedrela odorata. The sequence goes on along the minus strand of JAXCLQ010049497.1, from coordinate 7,658 downwards.
TTTGCTTGGTTTAGTAGCATAAGTCTCAGATTAGGGACAAAGGTTTCAAATTAGCATCATTGTGCTATGCACAAGACATCATTATAGTGCTTGAAAAAAGCTTTCCATTGATAGCTTGTACGTCCCCTAACTATTTCTAGATCCAAAGTTATGACTTATTAAAGTTTGACACTTAATTCTGCTCAATTCAGGAGCATAGGTCTCAGATTGGAGACAAAGGTCTCGGCTCGGCACCATTGTGCTTGGCACAGGACATCATGTTATAGTGCTTGGAAAGAACATTCCATTGATAACTTATATGTCCTCTAACTCTTTCAGGATCCAAGGTTATGACCTTTTAAAATTTGACACTCAATTTTGATTGGTTCAAGAGCATTAGTTTTAGATTGGTGACAAAGGTCTCAGCTCAATACCATTATGCTCAGCTTGGGTATTAAGCTCAGCCTTGGAAACATTGTGCTCAACTTAGAGATTGATCTTGTTGTCAGACATTGAACACGGGTCGGCCATTGAGCTCGGAATAGAACTTTGAGCTCGAATCAAAGTTATTCTGAAATGAAATCAGAATGTTTCGAGGGCTTTTTGATAAGGTAAATGAGCTCATATTTAGTCTTATAAGTACTCGTTCGAAAGGGTTTTCTTTATAGAACAATTTTGTCTCTAATAGAATTTTCTTAGAAAACCTCTATAAATCTAAATTAGAATAAAATAAGGGCGATTAAAAAATAAAAATCATGTTACTTTAATAAAGCAAATACAGTAAAATTATGGAATATATCATCATAATAATTACTCACAGTAAATAAATAAGAATGTCAAGACATTTAAACTAATATAAGATTACAATAAAAACACCAAAAATTAATAACAATGTCATGGTTGAAAATTTGATGAAAGAATTTGAAGGAGAGAATAAGTTCACACTCACACACATAAAAAGAAAATGAAAAATACGTCTTCGTATTGTGAAGAAGAAAAAGCAATAGGTTTTGTATAGGCGATGAACTTTTTACATATAGCAACCAAGCAAAAAAAGGTCATGTTTTCCACCTATTTTGATGTAGATGGGTACAAGTCTTGATTCACCCCGCTTGTTACATAATTTTACTTGTATGATTTGAGATAGTGCTTGTTCTTTTATTTGAAATCTGGATAGATATTAAGTCTTAATTGAATTGAGTATATGAGTTTAAATGCCATATTTATTTTATATACATATGACATTTGAATATAAATGTCTAAAAATTAGTGATTTGATATATTTTAAACTTATAGATGAAGATATGTTTTTTGCAGTTAAATTTTATATAGTATTGTACAAAATAAAAGTTTAAGTTGGTATTTTTAAGATAATATAAGTGAATTTACTCGAATGAGTAAAATTGTTATTATTCTCTCTTCTCAATTTTCTGATTTACATCATAGATTAAAACAAGCTATTTAATTTCTTTAGGCACCAGTCACACAACCATTCCAAACTTGATCACTTTTAATGAAAATTTCATATTTATTTATGTGGGGGTAAAATGGGGCAGTTACTTCCACAAATGTATCATGGCAACTCCGCCCTTCAACAAGAAGTTGCTCACAACATTCACTGACAAGCTTTCCATTTTTGTATATGCTGTCTTTGATTGTCTCCCCACAGTGTGGTTTTAACTTGGTTCCACAATTCTCAAGCAAATCATGAATTGTCTTTGGTAGTAGAGGTAAAGGCACAAGATCTTCAGCTGTGACAAGAACTGAGGAGAGCATGACCATTCCACCAACTACCAAAAAGACTATCTTCAAAGATTGGGTCTCGATGCGTGCCATGTTGCCTATATATGTTTTATTCCTAGTGAGTTTTGAGAGGAGAATTTTTCGAATGAATTGAAAAGTTAAGATGAGGCTATTTTATAAGATAGGATATGGACGTTTTAAGATCATAAAACGTATTATAGGCTAGCCAAATATGTTTTCTTTAAACTCATTTATTCGAATTTAATCGTGTTGAATATTATTTATTTTGAGATTTGATAAAATGACAAATGAATAATTCATTTAACAAAACTGTAAAAGGCAAGGAGATTAATTAGAACCATGCCATCTCACAAAGAATACAAATATAGAAAGATTGCACAAGCACTTGTATAAATTGTCAATTTATTTTCTTTTATTAGATATTGATTTTATTTTTTTATGCGATTTAATTATTTTATTGGTTGTTACATATAGAAATGTTACTTAATTTTGATATAATTTTGTTCAATTATAAGTCTTTATTGAATAAATTATCGCAAAATAATTATGAATGTGTTCTCGGACGAAATTGTGGTTTATTGCCAAAAATTTTACATGTAACGAGCAAATATATTTTTAAATAAATTTATTCAAATATTTGCATTAAATACTTAGCCAATAACTTTTCTTAATTGCATTCCCATTAAAATTATGCATTTGTTATGCTATGTGTTGTCTTCCATTACGGCAAAAAACTATAAATAATATTATTTCAATTCTTTCACAAAATCAAAAACTATGTTAATTTGAATTTGGTTACAATTTATGGTGTTATATGTGTTGTTTTCCCTTATGGCAAAAAACTGTAAATGCTATATTTATTTTATATACATAACATTTGAATATAAATGTCTAAATGTTATGCCTTGAACCTGGGGTTTACTCATAACAATCACCACAGACTCTTATAATACATCCTCTATATCTATAATGTATTAAGAGAACCTATAAGGCTTCCTTGTCAAATTACCAAAACCTGAAAACAGTTTGTAAATAGAGATTCTCATCTATGGAATCATCATTAAAGAATTGATCTCCTTGATAAACTCATCCTCAACAAAATCAAATAATAAAAATAGCAATATAGATATTATTTTCCTGTCAGGTTGAACAAAACCATAATCATTACATAAACATTTTTGTTTAAAAATGTATTACATAAATACAATTACATTTATCCAGTGGGACAAACTACATATGTGAGTCAAGAAAGAAACCTACCCGAGGCGTTGTAGATTCTCTATTACTATTACTAGTCCGACAAGTACTTGAGTATCTAACCTGAAAGCTATAATTTTGAGAAATGAGTATACAACTATATTTCGTAGGTAAATAAAGTACATATATATATATATATATACATACATGCATACACATTCTCAAATACAGATATTGTGATTCCATTAACATCATGCTCAAAATATATATTTATATGTGTTCGTTTAAATCAATCAGTCATTAAACATGTTAAGGGTCTGCATACATTTTAAAAACAACCAAACTAGGCTGGCCATACTTTTTCGACTACTACCTTGGTCGAGGTAATGTCCTATTAGTGAGCTCTTTCATGCATAAAACTATATGCAATGCATACTTATAAAATAGCAAATCATTTATCATGGTTTACAAAATTATTTTATTTAGGTAAAACGTGAATTTATAAAACTACTACCCGTCTTACTGATATTGGCCTCGAGTAGTCACTTAGTGATAGAGTGACTGTCCTCGTCCTATATGTCAAATCCATGAGATCTCTATCAAGTCGTTAATACTTTTTATAGGGTCCCTATATAGCCACATATCTGTGCACCAACACACAATGGGCTTACCATGGCTTTTCCCTCATATACCAGCTCCACTGCTGTTCCACTCATCTATTCGACCTCTCAACATATCCATCCATAGGTTACTTCCTCATATATGCAGTTAAATAAATAGGTCAACTAGCCATATCACCAATATATATGCATAGTCAAATTAAATCATTTACAACAATGATTATAAACATTTAAACAAATCAGGCATCCTCCAACATTTCATCATGTATATCTCAATATTTTCATTCAGCAGATCAAATAAACAAAACATCATAATATCAGGCAACTCAATTATAAACAGATTCATTCAATTTTCATTTTAATCATAAAACAGTTTGTTTAACATACAAGCATATATATAATATAACATACGTATATTTATTATTCATGTATGTATAAATTTCCAAGAGCCTACTCAACTGTTCTCTCGGATTTTCAGAACCTGATACCACACATGCATATAATAGTAAATTTCACGATCCACATAATTATACTTATATGTAATGCTCGTGGAAGACGTGACTACAATCTCTTAGTTGACACATGACACATCACAAGACTTAACTAACGAGGTCATTTATCCAATTTCCAACAATGAAATCTCATGACAGTAAATATTTCTATTCTACATTTCTATCTAAAACATATTTACTCATTCCAAAATAATATCCAGCATGTATATAATCACCATACGCTTCCTATTAACTCAAATTAACACAAATCTACATTTTGTATGCAACCTTAATGTAAATCTTAGATGAACAGTGAACATTAGGTTTTCAACATGCTCAAAATCTTAAATCAAGCTTATAACAGGTTTAACAAACCTACCTGAAACTTGTAGAAGTCCTTAAATACCTCACATTATCGTTTGAACGTAAAACCCCTAAATTTTCTTCAAAACCCTAGTTCCTTCCTTGCTATTTCAAGTGGAGGTGTCTTTAGGATGTGTGAAAGATCTGGTACGTACTTCTTTAACATCGAGACATGGAACACATTATGAATTCATGGCAACTCCAAAGACAACTGTAGTTTGTAGGCCACTGTACCTATTCTTTCCATTATTCTGTACGGCCTAATAAACTGAGGATGCAACTTGCCTCAATTCTGAAAATGAATCACCCCTTTCTATGGTGATACTTTCAAAAACACCATATCACCTACATCAAATTCAAGCATTCTTCTTCGGTGGCCTTCATATGACTGTTGTCTATCTTGGGCCATCTCCAATCTCTCTCGAATTATTTTTGCTTTTTCTGATGTCATCTCAATTAGTTCAGCATTTTTTAGTTTTCTTTCACCTATTTCATCCCAACATGATAGTGTATGACACTTTTACTGTATAAGGCTTCATACGGAGCCATGCCAATGCTAGTTTGATAATTGTTATTATATGTAAATTTGATCAAAGATATGTGCATATCCTAACTAACTTAAAACTCAATAACACATGACCTTAACATGCCTTCTAAAGTCTGGATAGTCCTCTCTAAGTGACTATCAGTCTTAGGATGAAACGCTGAACTGAAGTTTAAAGTAGTACCCATAACTTTCTAAAACTTTAGCCAGAATTAAGATGTAAAGTAAGGATCTCTATCCAACACTATGGTGACGAGTACTCCATGTAGGCTTACAATATCTGCTATATAAAGTCTAGCCAGTTTCTCCAAAGAGTACTTAATATGGATTAGCAAAAAGTGTGTTGACTTTGTCAGACGATCCACTATAACCCATACATCATTATATCCTGTTGGAGTACGGGGTAAACTAACTATAAGATCCATGGTAATATATTCCCATTTCCATTTTGGTACTGGTAAGGGTTGCAATGTTCCTGCTGGTTTCTGATGCTCGGCCTTAACCTGTTGACATACCAAACACTTCGCAACATATTAAACTATGTCCTTCTTCATACCTGACCACTAATAACTATATCTGATGGTCCAGTACATCTTCGTATTACCAAGATGTATAGCAAAAGCAGTACAATGTGCCTTTTACATAAAGGCCTTTCTTCACTCATCCACATCAGGTACTCAAACTTTGCCTTTAAGAGTCAATGTACCATCTGACATAAGGTAGAAGTCATTTTTTTTCCCATCAAGTACATCTTGACTTATCTTGGCTAATTTACCATCTTGCATCTGTTTTTCCCTTATCTAATCCACCAAAGTGGGTCTCACCACAAAATTAGCCACCAAGGCTCTAGTATCATCACAACTCAAGGCTATTTTCAAAGCCTTTAATTCTACCAACAAAGGCATATATGTTGTTCAGATAACTACTAATGTAACAGAAGATTTCTTGCTTAAGGCATCTGCTACTACATTAGTTTTCCCTTGATGGTACTCAATAATCAAGTCATAATCCTTGATTAACTCAAGCCATTTCTTCTGTCTCAAATTCAACTCTCACTGTGTAAGGAGATACTTCAAACTCTTATGGTTTATAAAGATTTGACATTACTCCCCATACAAGTAGTGTCTCCAAATCTTTAATGCAAATACTACTGCTGCAAGTTCCAAGTCATGGGTAGGATAATTGACTTCATGCTGCTTAAGTTGATGATAAGCATAAGTAATTACTTTCCCATTCTGCTTTAATACAAAACCAAATCCTTGTTTAGATGCATCACTATACACAACATAGCTATACCTTGGTGTAGAAAGAGTTAAAACTGGTGCGGAAGTAAGACAATTCTTTAACATTTGGAAACTTTACTCACACTGTTTATCCCATTCAAACTGAACTCCTTTCCTGGTTAGTCTAGTTAGTATAACATCTAACAAAGAAAATCCTTCTATAAACTTCATGTAGTATCCAACCAAACCCAGAAAACTTTAGAACTCTATGACATCCTCTGGTCGTTCCCATTGCACTATTGCTTTAACTTTTCTCAAATCTATAAGAATTCAACACCTAACACTACATGTCCCAAGAATACCACTTCTCTAAACCAAAATTCACACTTAGAGAATTTCATATACAGTTTTCTATCCCTAAAAGTTTATAACACAATTCTAAGGTGTTAAGTATGCTCTCTTTTATTTCTTGAGTACACCAGAATATCATCAATGAAGACTATCACAAACTTATCCAAGGATAAAAGACACGATTCATGAGATCCATAAATGCTACTGGAGCATTAGATAACCCAAAATGGTATTATTAGGAACTCATAATGCTCGTACCTTATTCTGAATGCCATCTTATAAATTTCATTCTCACGATTCCTTCACTGATAGTACCCTGATCTCAAATCAATCTTGGAAAATATAGTTGTTCTTTGCAACTGATCAAAAAGATCATCACTATGGCGCAACGGGTACTTATTCTTAATGATCACCTTATTTAATTGATGGTAATAAATGCACAACCTCAAGGTACCGTATTTCTTTCTTACAAATAAAATAGGTGGGCACCAAGGTGAAAAACTAGGTCTAATGAAACCCTTATCAATCAACTGTTGCAACTAAACTTTAAGCTCTTTAAGCTTTATTGGGACCATACAATATGAAGGCATAGAGATCGGGTTAACTCTAGGCATAAGATCTATGCCAAAGTCAAACTCTTGTTCTAGAGGTTTTCCAAGTAACTCATCTAGAAATACATCTGGATATTTATTTACAACAGGGGTATGTTCTAATTGTTTCTCCTAAACTAACACATCTACCATATGTGCCAAAAATGTTACACAACCTTTCTACATTAACTGTCCTGCTTTCAAAGTTGAAATTACACAATAAGAAAGCACATTACGCTCACCAATCCAAACCATCTCAGGTTCACGAGGTGAAAAGTCACTTGCTTAGTAAAGTAATCTATTGATGCTCTATGCTATGATAACCAATCCATTTTTAGAATGGCATCAAAATCTTGAATCTTAAATGGAATGAGATTTGCCTTTAAGGTAATCTTTCCTGCTATTACCTCACACTGTCTAAACACAGTCTTTCTAAGCAATCCTTGCCCTAGTGGTGTATGCTGTAACACCCCATTCTCATACTTATTCAATCAATCATTATTACATAATACTACATCATTTCATACAAAGAGTGT
>JAXCLQ010049465.1:8974-19318 GCA_035584115.1 Cedrela odorata | reverse complement strand
GATGATCGAGTTAAGGGTTTGACTATTCTATGACCCACACTTGATCAGAAGTCGACAATAGAGGGACTTTACTACATGCATGTACGATTATATGGATTTTGTGCCTAGGGGTCGTGACATCTTGCTAGAGGTTGCTTATAATCATTGAGAATTTCGGATACAAGGAGTTATACCAAAGTGATGAGAAAAGGTTTGTATCCACTCATGTCTAGCTCATGGTGATTCTTGGCAGTCACACACACATCGGTTACATAATGATGATGGCTTTACCATGTATAGTATATATTAAAGTTAGTTAATGATATTATTATGATACTTGATCGGACGATAATTTTATCTATATTATAAAGAATTAATTTCCTAGCTAAGACGTACTAGTACACGTGAGTGTGAGAAATATTTCGATACTAATTTGGATTATGTAAATATGATTTACAAAAATATGAAAATCAAGAAAAGATATTTTTCATAAGGATATTAATAAATAAATTGTTTATTTATTAATTATTAAATAATTATTATTTGATCAAATGGATCCTTACTTAACAAATGGCACCATGTGATGTTGCCAAGTATTTTTTAGTATTTAATGTTTAAATGTGAAACATTATAAGTGATGATTACATTTAATTATATATGATATAATATTAAAATGTAATCATTATATTTTATTTATATTGTATAAATAAAATAAAACACACACTCTCTCTCTCATAAAATATCTTAAGTATGTATATATGTGTGTGTGTGTGTGTGTGTGTGTGTGTGTGTGTGTGTGTATTAATATGTATATATATATTGAGATATTTTAAGTTTCATTAATTGGATTAATGAAAATGAAATGGATTTTGGAATCTATCTATAGAATGAGTGCCATATGGAATCTACTCACTTTGTTTTGAATAAAGTGCTTGGATTAAAAGAAAGCAATTTAGGTTTGTTTTCATAAGTGCAATTTCAATTGGGAATTTAAAATTTTGCCACTGTTCATCTTATTCTCCCCTCTCTGCCGAGAACATTATTTGTGAATGGGTAAGGTTTTTGTTTTGAACAAAATCAAAAGAGAAAGAAAGAGAAAGCTAGGAGAGGAAAGCTATGGAAATGGTTTTCATGGGTTTCCTTTTCTTCTATAAGAATTGGAAGTTTTCTAGATCTAGAAAACTTGTTCTTGAGTTTCTAAATGCAAATTTGGGTAATCGGAACCTATTGCTATTAATTTGGTGTATGTGACACGTCTTCAAGCTAACGAGTAGCTTGTTCTAAAGATCAACACTCAAGGTATGTGTATTTTTATGTGTTGATCATTTTGTTTAAAAAGTTTAAAATTTTTAAAATGCACATACATCCATGTTGACGGTCATAGGATGAGCCTTTCAGCCCTTGTCGTGTGACGGCAGTGGCTCCCTTTCATTGCTTTTGGCTGGAGCGAGCCCATGGAATTGATCCTGCATATCGTGCTCTAGTCGAACCCTTCAATTTGGGCATTTCAACTCGATGTACGTCACTTGCTGTGCTAATAGAGGCTGGACTAGCAGTGATCGCACACTTGTGCCATGCCCAGTTCGAACGAATTTCCTCCAACTCCGCACAGACACATCAAAGTTCATCTTTTAAGAAGTCATGTAGCTTAATGACTTCTTGTTGAAAGAAGAGAAGTTCCCCCCTGAATAAGTTACTGAACTCTTTGATAGACTCTTTGGTAGTTTTGGTAACTTTGACATATTCCATCTCTAGGCCTTCGAGATAGGTGTCTAAGTTATCAAGAGTAGAGTTTATAGTAGAGACAACTTGTTCCAAACTAGCAACATGATGCTCAATGGATTTAGTAGAAAGGGCTTTGGACTTACTACGTTTTCTTTGGACTCGTTAATCCTCTCACCTACTTGCCTGCTCTTATGGCACCTCAATACTAGCAGTAACTTCTGATAGAGTGGCCATAATTCCCCTTATGCGTCTTGGTGTTGGGTAAAAGCGTAATCGTACGACACTTAGATAGCTTCCCTGATAAGTTGCTAAGTAAACCTTGTTACCTTGCTTACCTTCTTCAAGAGAGAGGTTAGCGAGTTGTGTATACAAAGAGAATTACCCACATGAAGTGTTTACTAGCTAAAGAGGATTTCATTTCACAAGAAGGCTTTTTTACAACTTGGAGTTTACAATGCTTGATCACTTGGTTGCTAGGTTTCTAAGTTGTTTAGAGTTCTAAGGGATTCTATGGTTCTAGGTATTTTAGAGATGGTTTGGCCAAATGAGGCCATCTCCTATTTATAGGATTTTCATGCCACCAATATGTGTGGTCATAAAATACTCTATAATAATCTACACACATATATTATAGAATTCTTTAGGGTTCACTAGTGGTCCTAGAGTTCTCTATGATGTTCTAGAATCTTTCAAAATGTGATAGAATCTTTTGAAATACACTAAAAGTTCTAAAAGGTTATGAGATGTTCTAAAAGGTTCCAAAATATTCTAGAGGGCTTTGGGATGCTCTAGAAGATTCCCGAGTGTTCTAGGGAAAATCTGGAATGATTGAAAAGTATACCTACACTTTCAGATACTAAGGGCTAATCGAAAAAAATTTCCTTGTTTATGGGCGGTTCATGACATAAAGCTTATGTAGAAGAAAATGGTATTGGTATATATGGGTCAAATCTTACCTATTATTGGTTGGCAGCAGAAGCGAAATAGATACATAAGTAATAATTTATTTTATAGTTATTTAATAAATTGAATGAAAAAATAATAAAACATATTTTATTGTAAATCAAAATTGAATTTCAAGTATGTATGTAAATACAAACTAGGTAGGTTCCTAGGAAAAACTGGTGGGGTTACATCGGTCCTACTTAAAAATCAAACTCCTTAGGCATATATATCGTCGGTGACAAAATCTTCGTAGAATGCACATAACCATACAAGTACGCTACTTGCCAATACAAATATATGATAATAATTATCAAAGTGAAAAATTAATTAAATAGTAAACATACCTTATTGGTTACGAGATAAGTTTCAAGCAACAATTGTTTATATTAACAAAACCTCTACCAAAGGATGGTCTCTAGCTTATCTACTAGAAGCTTTATAATAGAAGGAATCCAAATTCTCAAAAGTGGTAAAGAGGTTTCATAAACAGTAATAAGTTAGAGCCATTTTTTATATATAAAATAAAAACTCAATTGAATTTATATAGTGTGCAAGTCCAAATGAGTTTCTTACATGTGTCAATACATATACGAAAAAGCTTTAAAATAATAAAAAAAATTAAAACTTTTTTCATCACATTTCTGTACATATCATGTTTAATATTTACACATCATGCTTAATGTTTACACATCATATTTAATGTTTACCCATCATGCTTAATATTTAGACATTAGTCCCTTTAATAAATTATTATAATCAATTATAATTAGTTCATTAATTCCCTTAATTAATTTTTTATTAATGTTATTCAAGGCTCTAATGTTTACACTTTATGTTGTGTGACTCGTTAGGTTCATGTGCACTTGTCATATAAAAATTTTCAATAAGTCTATGAGTGACATCCACCTACATATTATTATGATCCCAAATGACATGAATTCGATCTTGTAAACTAAACAAATTGAGTTACCGCATACTTATAGTCTGTCCATCATCAACATATCCTAGTTGATATGTAGACATATTATACTTGTTAGAATTGATGCTCTAGCAGCAATCTCTTTTGTATGAATTGTTGATTATTTACACAAGTTTATATATTTTCAAGATCATTCTTTTATACTTATATGGTATTCAAGTTTGTCTTCTACATTACTTATTAATAGTTTGAATTTGTTCAAATTGGCGAATATAATTAATAAAGACCCAAAAATATTTATTGTAGTGAATATGATAACAAAGAGTTGTTACATTGAGACAACTTCATTAAATAATATATTCTCAAAAAGATTTTTGGCCATAGATTTACTAACATGATTTGGTTAGTAAACCAAAAAGACTGACAAATGTGATGCATTTTGATAGATTCAGATAGTTTATCTCAATGAACCATAAGCTTGGAGAAGTTTGTACATACATATGAGTAGATGCTCATTGGAAAATGGATTCATTGAATTAACTCACCAAAAACTCCTAATAGACATTCTATAAAATCGTCAATAGGAGATCTTTTCAAATTGAGTAGGCATATGTGATCCTTTGAGTTAAGATACCACGGTGATCGTTTGTTCCTAGATGTTATATATGTTAGAAGCCTTTCATGGTCTGACTTCTAAATGGTTGTTGGGAATAGACTAATAAACATGGAGGTTGATGTATATTTAATAAAGGATTTGTTACTCTATATGATTGTAGTGAATATCCTGTGATCTTTAGAATCATACTACATTCAATCACTGATCAAATGAGTCATTGGAATTGAGTCTTTAATGTTTAAGATAAAATTAGAAAAAAATTTCTAAATATTTTCTAGTAGTGTGATTTTGAAGATAAAGTAAAATTAAGTACAATATAGACTTGACTGTATAATCTATATCTACATACCCAACTAGGATATTAGATGATGAAAAGCCTATATGCATAGAGTAACTAAATTTATATGGTTTACGAGAATTTCTATCATTTGGGATTGCCATGATATAAAGGTGAAATACATTTATGGATTTATAGAAAAGTTTTATATGACAAGCGAACATGAACCTAATAAGTCACACAACAAAGAGTGTGAACATATGCTTGAGTAACATTAATCAACAGTTTATTAAGGGAATTAATGAACTAATTATATTATGATTACAATAGTTTATTAAAGGGATCAATGTGTAAATGTTAAGCATGATGTGTAAACATTAAACATGATCTGTAAATATCAAGAATGATGTGTAAACATTAAGTATGATGTATAAATGTTAAACATGATATGTAAAGAAATATGATGAAAAAAATTTTGAAATTTTTTTATTAGTATAAGGCTTTGTGACATCTGTATTGACACATGTAAGAAACGCATTTGAACTTGCACACTATATAAACTCAATTGAGTTTTTATTTTCTACGTAAAAGAATTGGCCTAAATTATTACTGCTTCTGAAATCTCTTTACCACTTTTGAGAATTTGGATTCCCTTTATTATAAAGCTCTTAGTGGACAAGTTAGAGACCATCTTTTGGTAAAGGTTTTGTTAATATAAACAGTTGTTGCTTGAAACTTATCTCAGTAATCAGTAAGGTATGTTTACTATTTAATTAATTTTTAGCTTTGATAATTATTATCATATCTACACTAGTAAGTAGTGTACTTGTATGGTTGTGTGTGTCTAGGAAGGTTCTAATACCAAGGCTATATAATGCCTAAGGAATTTGGTTTTTAAATACCCCACCAGTCTTTCCTCAAAAATTACCTGATGTACATTCACATACATACGTGAAATTTTATTTTTATTTACAATAAAATATATTTTATCATTTTCATTTACAATTTATTTAGTAACTATAAAATAAATTGTTGGTTGAGTATCTGTACTGCTTCGACTGTGAACTTATGGTAGGTAGGGTTTGACTAATATACACTAATAATTTTGGTATTTAAGCCTGTATACAATTACTGAGCATTTTAAAAATATTATTTATTGAAAAACTAGATTACATATAATTTAATACAAGTTTTGACATTCTTGTTTATATCGCAGATAAATTATAACGGGAGGCCTCATTGGTAGAGGTTAGTTGTGAATTCTGTGATAGAACCATTTTGTCAAAATAATCTCTCAATGTATAGTTGCAACATTAATAATATTGAGGAACATTATTAATATGGTTTGTTTTGTCAATACAAAGTTAGAAAAATTATTCATGGTCTAACCCAATACTGTAAAATTGTGAGGATTTTACTAATGATGATTTTTACTATTTTAGTTAAATATGAGCTGAGGCAAAACAATTGAAACTTAGTCAGCTAATATTTTAAAATCATGAGAGATGATTTTGTAATAGCTTATGTTTGTAATTGACAAAATAACTCAATACATGCCTTATCCAATATTGTAAAATTATAAGGATAAAAACGATTTAGGACCAAAAATTAAGAGTTACATGAGATGTAATTGCAAAAGATTGTTTGTTTGTTGAATTGTAATGGCCAATATCATAAAATTGTAAATTCGGAATAAGTTCAATGGGTTTTACTTTCCATTATAGAATTTAAAACTTAAATTCTTGTATTTCTGTTAGAGAGGTTATAGGAATATGTAAAGTAGTGGGAGACACTATTTAGATTAAAAATCTATTATCTATTTAGTGTTAATGATTTCTTGAAAATATTTTGCTAATATCTATGTTTTGTATATTATAGATAAAATGATTATTTCTAACAAATTCACGGGTAAACAAAATTTTATAGATTGATAAATGAATCTCATAATTGCTCTAGAATAAGAAGGCTTGGTATGTAATTAATTGTCTAATGCCAAAAGGGAAGAAAAAGTAATAGGTACCCGAGATAGGTCTTCAGGGCGGCATATCTAATTCAAGTAAAAGGCAACTAAAGGAAAGTGTTTCTTTTTTGGAAAAGATGGGCACTAGAAACGTAATTGTCCAGAGTACCTTTCTAGTTTGAAGAATTCCTTAAAAGTTATTTTGTTTCCTATTATTGATATTTCTTTAGCTCTTGAAACTAGTAATGGTTAGGTGTTAGACATCGTTTTCCCTTCTCACATTTGCAATATGTTAAAAGGTCTAAAGGTTAGTAAACAGCCAAGGAAAAGGGAGATAAAACTACGTGTTAGGAATGAAGATTCTATTGACGTAGTAGTTGTAGGCACTTATGTATTAGGTTTCTCATTTGGTTGTACTTTACTTTTGAATAACTTTTTTTTGTGTCAAGACTTGTTAAACAAATACTATCTCTATCTGTACTTGACTAAGAATGATATTTTATAGATATTTATAATAATTCTTTTTTATTTGTATAATTAAAATAATTTTTTTTACCACTTGTCTTTTGATGAATGGTCATTACATATTAGATACAACTAGAGATATCATGAATATACTGGTGAATAAAAGAAAATTATCAAAAAGTAATACAACACTTTGGCATATAAGATTAGGCATATTGGTGTATGACGATTAACAATAATGGTTAAGGATGGTTTGATATTTGATCTAACTATAGAACCTTATCTGGCTATTAAAGCTTATATCCAAGGGAGATGTTCAAATCTCTTTTTATCAATGGTAGTCACAGTGCTAATAATTTATTAGAACTTATACATAGTGATGTATGTGGGCTAATAAAGCACAAATCGAAAACTTTTGAAAGGTTCAAAGAATTTCATTTTAAAGTAGAAAAGCAAACCGAAAAATTAATCAAATGCCTTAGATCACATCGAGTTGGTGAATACCTAACTAATAAGTTAGTTTACTATTCAAAAGAGAATGTAATTATTTCTCAACTAAGTCCTCTTGGTACTCTACAATACAATGAAGTGTCAAAAATGAGGAATAAAAATTTATTAGGTATGGTTTTATCTATGTTGAGTTATAATAATCTTTCTTACTCCCTTTAAGGATATGCTCTCGATATTATTGTTCATCTTTTAAATAGTGTTCCTTCAAAAATTATTTCTTCAACTTTTTATGAGATATGGGTTAGTAAAAAAAAATAAGTTTTAAGTATTTTAGGATTCGGGGCTGTTCTACTTATGTAAAAATTACAAGTGATAAATTTACTCAAAAAAAAGTATAAGTATAAGTTTATTGGATATTCTAAGAATGCAATTTGATATTATTTCTATGATATAAAGTTATGCAATGTGATATCATTTCTATGATCTAAAGTTTTGAAATGTGTTCAATCTTCGTAATGCCACTTTTCTAGAAAATCAGTTTATCCAAGAAAGCGAAGATAGTAGAAAGATTGATCTGAATAAGATTAATAAAAAAAATGATAAACCTATTTTGGAGATTGATGGCAGTCTTGATGTTTTCTTATTGGAAGAAAAGAATCCTACAACCAAAAAGAAAGCCATGTTAAACATGGATTCGAGAAAATGGCTAAATGTAAAGAATTCTGAAATTAAATCAATGCACACTAATCAAGTATGGGACATAGTAAACATTCCTAAAGAAATTGATCTTATTCGTTGTAAATGGTTTTACAAAAAAAAGTGCAGGCCAGATGGTAAGGTTGAAACCTTTAAGGCTCGATTGGTAGCAAAATGATATAATCAAAAACCTGGTATAAACTTTAGGGAAACTTTTCACCAATTACAATATTGAAATCAATTAGAATTCTAATAGTTATAGCTGAACACTAAGATTATGAAATTTGATAGATGAATATAAAAACGACTTTCCTAGATGGATCTTTTAGCAAAGATATCTATATAGAGCAGCTTGAATGTTTTACATTTATAAAAAATTCAAAAATGGTTGTAAACTTAAGAAGTTTATTTATGTACTTAAGCAAGCTTCCCGAAACTAGAATCTTCATTTTGATAAAGGGATCAAATAGTTTGGGTTCATAAAAAATGAAGAAAAAAAATATTATTTTTCTAGTGCTATATGTTGACAATATACTTATTATTAATAATAATAAAAGTATGTTGTAATTTGTAAAAAGTTATTAATGCAAGAATTTCTCCATGAAAGACTTGAGAGAAACCTCATACATATTAGGTATAAATTTTATAGAGATAAAGCTATGAAGCTTGTTAGACTCTCCTAATCTTTGCACATAGATAAGATCCTAGAAATATACAATTTCAGCAATGCAAAGACTAAGACTGTAAATGTACCTTTCAAATATGGTAGACATCTCTTTAGAAAAATGAGTCCAAAAGCTTAGGATGAGAGATTTAGAATGTCTAAAATACCTTATGCTTAGAGCATAGGTAATTATGTATGTTATGTTATATACAAGACCATATATCAGTTTGGCTATAAATCGATATTAGTCTGACCCAAGTAATGAACATTGGGTTGTAGTGAAACATATATTCAAGCATCTTAAAGGTACTAAAGATAAGTTTCTAATTTATGGAGAAAATGATTTGTAGGTACGAAAGTATACAAATTCATATTTTCAATCTGTGTTGACGATAGAAAGTCTACGTCAAAATTTATTTTTACCCTTAATGGTACTGCAATGAGTTAGAAAAGTTTCGAACAAGGTTCAATCACAAATTTAACCACTGAAGTGGGAAATGTTATAGCTTCTAAAGCTATAAAGAAAGCAGTATGGATTAGAAACTTTATCACTAAGCTGGGAGTTATTCCAAGCGTGGTAGACCTAATTCATTTGTATTGTGAAGATAATAGAGCCATTGCACAGGTAAAGAAGCCCAGGCTAAGCGTAAACCCCATTCTTCGGACATAGGGGTAAGATGGTCATTTCATAAGATTCATTATCTCATGTGTATTGTAACAATATTAATTGGCATATTAACGAGACTTAGGTGAGTTTAAATTTAAGTTTAATAACGAGAATACAATAAAATTGGAAATATAGTTTGAAATTTTATATAAGTTGGGTTTTAGCATATTGTCCTATGCTGAAGCATTTGGCGATCTCGCTAGCCGATTAGCGAGCGGGGTCAAGAGGCAGCACCTTTGCAGGAGATCGGGGGAGGAAACCTCGAAAGGTAAACGAAATGGATATTTGAAAATAAAGAAAAAATGTCAAAAATCTATCATGAGCATGAAGGGATCGATACCTGGAATGGAAGTATCGATACATTGAGAATGCATGTCGATATTCATTGAACGAATCGATACCTACGAAGAAAGGTATCAATACTTTGCAAGTCAGAAACTTGGGAAGAAGTTACAAAATAAACAGATCGATACCTTCTTTAAAGGTATCGATATATTTCAAAATAGATAGTTCAAAAATAATTATGAGATGGACTAGATCGATACCTTCATCAAAGGTATTGATATATAGTCAGACAGAGAGTTCGAAATTAATTACAAGTTGGACCAGATCGATATCTTTATTAAAGGTATCAATACACGGCAAAACAGAGAGTTGAAAAATAATTCATACTGAACTAGATAGATACCTTCAACAAAGGTATCAATACGTTGAAAAGAGAAGGATCGATACATAAAGACAAATGTATCGATACTTGGGGTCGAAGGAATTTTCATAATCGAATTATTAAGGAATAGATAGATACTTGGGCTAAAAGTATCGATACTTTACACAAATTTAAGCAAGATTCGACACCAAATTGGTAATTTCACTTACCTTTATAAATACTCATGAGGGAAAATACCTCATTCGTTCATTTTCCTTTCTCACTCTAAAAATACCTATCTCATTCTCTCTCTAGATTTTAGCCGAATCTCCTCA
>JAXCLQ010049434.1:0-19326 GCA_035584115.1 Cedrela odorata | reverse complement strand
AATGTATTAATGCATTAATGTATGTATATATATGTATTAAAGGAATGCATGCATATGATAATAGATATGCATTCTGCTGACCTAAAATTTGCAATGATTCACCATTGCATTAGTTGTTTTTTGATATTTATGAAATTGTTGAGTCGGTGAAAGTTTTTGTTTGACAAACAAAGCTTAACGGTTAAGCTTGCACATACATATATATAGACATACACACAGAATACAGGCAAGGAGAAGATAGAAAGAAAGTTTCTTTTCTCTTCTCTGTTTTTCGTTTCTCTTCTGAGTGGTTTAAAGAAACCATAAGCCACTTCCTTTTCTTCAACTAACCGAAGCTTGGTGAAGCAAAAGATTGGTGCAGCGTTTTGGTTGTGAACCAAGGCAGAAACCAGAAGAGAGAGGAAGAGAAAGGCTAGAGAGAGAGAGCTTGGTAAGCTTTGTGAAGCTTTGTGAAGCTTAAACCGAAGCTCAAAGATCCCAATCAAGCCGGAACTAGCATCCTCAACATCGACGTATGTGGACACCTAAGGAAGCAAGGTTGTTGCTGGTTCGGATTGCTAGGACAAAGGTTCGTTTTTTTTTTCTTTGTTTTTGTTTACGAAACAGAGCATGCTTGTACACTGAAACACACATGCATGCACATATAGATCGTTAGGGAGTTTCCGTAGGTTTGTAATGACAATCAAGGCTCCCCTGCGGCGGTTGTGTGCCTGGAACTTCATTTCGTGCGTCGCACTTCCGCTGCACATGAAAATAGAGCATGCTCATGCTCACTGTTCCATTCAGACAAATCATGGACATCATATAAACAGACAAACTTATCTTCCTCTGTCTTTTTCGGCATAATATACCTAACATGTTTTATGTATACTTGTTTAATTATAATTAAAACATACAAAATATGCATTTGCTTGTTTAATTCATGAAAAACTCACCTCAAAAAAATATATCGTCAATGCTTCCACCCCTGGCAATCTCTCTGGCCTCAATAAATCTAGACAGAACCGAATTCTAAACCTCTAGTGAGTGGTGTCTCCTTTCCTCCAACAAAACCAAGACACAGTTTTCCATTTTACAATCTTTTAGCCACACAAAATTACATATAATCACACACTTAAAGAAATCAAAATCAAAGAATAACCCACAAACAAAAACTGGGTTGCACTTGATTGAACGAATTTCACAGCAATGAAATATGAAACAAAGAACGACCCAGATTATCAAATGTTGCAAAGAGTATTTGGTAATTATAAAATTATCATTTCTATTTCAATAATAAAGTGGGAGTTTTGGATGTAATTTACTGTTTGATTAAAATAATAAAGAAGTGGGGTCAGTTTGCATCAGATATTCTTCAGATCTTATCCGAGAAAGGGAGAAGACAGGTTCGCTAGCCAAGGTATTGAAAAGGATATGCGAACTTTATAGGATTGGCGAATCTATTACAATAAATACGCTCAAACTCTCATTATTTCTCTGGAAGGAAAACTTAAACAGATCTAGTAAAACCTTTGTTTATATATATATATAAACACACACACGCTTTTCTTCTTACCTAATTTTATTTCTTCTACATTTAAAATTTTATTTATATATTGTGATTATGCAGATTTTCGAGTTTGGTTTTTAAGACACATTCCAGGTTTGTTAGTGTTGACGGTTGTAATTATTTTAAGTAATATTGTTGTAAATACTATTAAATTCCCTTTAATAGAAGATAAAAGCAGGGCACGTGTGAAATTAGAGATTTGGATGTTATCATTCAATCTTTACTATTTAAATTTAATAAAATATATTTGATTAGGCCAAATGAGATATGTTTAATGATGTTAACTTTATAATAAAAAAAATTAACGAGAGATTAGAATACCCAAAATTCCATTTTCTAATAAATTAGCTGCAATTTCGCATTCATTTATGTTATTAAAATATGGGAATAAAAATATTAATTTATTTATTTAGTACTTCATAACATAAAATATTATATTATTAATAATATTCAATGTTAATTGGAGATAATATATCATATAACTAATTATTAATTATTAATAATAATTAAATATGGTTTTAATAACGTAATTAGCTTAATGTTGCATTTGTTACAATGAAGCAAGAGGTGTCTAACTCACGTGAGAAGGACAGGCGCCAAGCAGTTAGTTAATGGTTATGCTAGGTCATGAAGTGCTTGGGAATTATAATAATAAGCATTTGGACTTGGCTCAGAAATAATGTTGACACGTGGTCCTTATACTTGAAGTTTACTTTCCAGTTTTCTTACCATATGTTTATACACGAGACGAGACAAATCCTAGCAGTTCAGGTGAAAGGCACATGCAAGATAAGGAACGAGGCATACAGCACTACAGTACAGATCCAACAACGCTAGCTTATCACCGCACCACGTGAGACAAGGCAAGGCATGGCACATTGGACATTGCAAATTGCACCGTCTCTACTCTTTTATTCATCCAATCAACTAGCCTTACTTAAAATTGCGGTGTTGTGAAAGTATTCATTTTAAAATTATAACACTTCAATATCAAACTTACTGCAATGCACGTTAATTTACTGGACCTGTTAGTGAACCCTAATTTAAGTTCACAATCAATCTCACCCTTAAGCTTCTTGACTAGGAGTTCATCAATTTTGTGTCATTTTCATCTTTTCTGCAACAGGGTTGGCCATATAGCACATTTCCAGTTTCAGCTATGCCTAATTCGTTCTACACCTCAACCCCTTTGAGTTTTGATTATCACAGTTTCTCTTCTCTTTTTTTTTAGAACTCCAGAAACACAGGAA
This sequence comes from Cedrela odorata, assembly GCA_035584115.1. Classification (NCBI taxonomy): domain Eukaryota; kingdom Viridiplantae; phylum Streptophyta; class Magnoliopsida; order Sapindales; family Meliaceae; genus Cedrela; species Cedrela odorata. The sequence goes on along the minus strand of JAXCLQ010049434.1, from coordinate 16,527 downwards.
AGAAAACTCGGACAAAAAAACTGTGGTATCTAAACCAATCATCAAACCTCAACTCATACCAAGAGAAATTAAATTGAGGGTGTTGATCCTCGGAATCACTAATACTTGTGCAGCTAAGAAACTCAAACTCTATGTCAGTCTTCACTAAATGAACACAAAATACTCTGCAAGATATAATGATACTTGAAAGTGGCTTAGCAGCTCACCGGATACCTTTAATTTTGCGATCTGTGAAGCTGTTGGATATGGGTTTCTTGTCTCATATTTGGGAAATTTTTGCTTGGCATGAAACAACAATCTACAGGCAAAGTTGACAAGCTGAAATAATGGGGTGGCAACGTGGGGCAGATACGCAGAAGAAAACAATGCAGGCGGGCATGAGTGTTTTCGTAGAATCATTATGATTAAGAGGCCAATAAAACAACATCAGTATAAACACACTTAAAAGATTCTATCCAAATTCCAACACCTTTGCAAGGAGTGCAGCCATGAAAGCCCATATTTCAATATATTTTGATTTTGGTTCTGTAGCAAATGTATCAAAGACTTAAATACAACAAGAAAATATCAGCACAAGGCGTCTCAGGCAGCAAAACAGCTATCTATTAGGCATTCGGTATTCCTAAAATAGAATGTAAAAGCGATCAATTGACATGTTCTAACCAATTTCAACTTTATTCCTTGACTAACTCTCTAACAGTTAAAATTCAAGTTAGAAACTATAACTTTTTTACTACATTAAGCTAAACCTAGAATCTAAGACTTAGAATCTTCTACCAACTTGATAAAGTTTATTTGACAACCCCTCAATAATATGTTTTCACAAAAACCCCGGCATTGAGTCGTAAATCTTCAACAGCAACTAAATCAGAAAACATAGTCAAGAATTCAGTTTGAATTACAGCTTAAATTATTAGTGCACCTAAAATTCATAGATTATCTTGCTAAGTTCCTTATTCTTAGCAGAATACATATGGAAAATGCAAAGATTCTTTAAGTTCAAAAACCAATAAAACAGAAAAATATCAGCACATACTATTGATCCAACTTCTGCAAGAGAAGGATTGAAAAAATGACAAAACAGGTACTTATTAACTTGGTTTAGCAAGTTTTCATACACTGCCCAATATGATAATTAAAACTTCAAGACTAGAAACATTGGTTTTTCTTTCATATATTACACATTGAAAGTAAATCCTATGCGTTTATAGTCTGATATAGATCCAGCAAGCCTTGTCACAACGGTATTGCAAGTTCCATTACACAACGTACAAGAAACAAAGTCAGATTAACCATTCAACATGCAACATGAGGCAACCTTCACATCAGAGACAACTAATATAGAAAACAGCGCTAGTTGATCAACTGAATTGTTGATAGTACTAAAACTATTTCATGAAGCCATAAACTCATAATTACAATCAATGTAAATATCTCCATTCGATAAAATCTAAATCAATACCAACCCTCATTTTGGTTCTCGTGAAAAGAAATGAGATTAAGGGAAACATTAAGAAAAAATGCTCGGAAAAGTAGCTTAATTTCATGAGCATTTTTTTTTCCAACTTTCCACATCATTTTTATACAAAATGAGCCTTAATGCTGAAAAATATTCAGTATCCATTTACAGCTGTTGTGCTTCAGTTTCAATTTTGAAAACACATAAGCTAAAGTGTTTTGTTTTATGGCATTCCTCCACGGCAGTAGGATTAAAAGCACTAATACTTTGAGGACCGTTAGATACACAAAGACTCTTATACGAGTGTATAAACCATTTCTATATGATATATGTATATATATATATATAAACAAAATAAAATCAAATAAAGATTAAAGGAAATTTACCTCGAGAAGGCCAGCTCCAGCAAGTTGAATCAACAGCAATGCTTGACTTAAGCCTAGCAGAAGCAATGGCATTGTGAAGCGGCATCAGTGACTCAACACTCCCAAGAGCCGAAACAACCCTTTAATATTTACAATAAAAAAAATTGAATCCCAACAAATAACAAAATAAATGCAGGAGCATCGTTCATTTATCCTTGAAGCCCGAGGGAGGGGTCTGGTGGATGAAGAGAAAGAAGAAAATACGTTTTTGCGTTTAAAGTTGTCTGCGTTGTCGTTTTGAATCAAGCAGCGAGTACCTTGAGCCCGCTGCTACGGCTGATCTACAGGACGAAGCCATCTCTAATTCAGAAGAGCGCGTGAGAAGGAAGGGAGAGCAGAGAAAATTTTGAAAATAACCATTTCATACCTGTTTGCCGATAAACTCAACCCTAATTCAGTTTTGCCAATCGATTTAATTTCAAGTCATTTGAACGATTTTGCCATCAAGACTAAAAAGATACTACAATTACTCCGCTATAGTGCTCGCGCTACAGTATATAATCCCCAAACTCTAAATTTCTAAATTCTAAATCCACAGTATCCGCGTTTTGTATATATTATTTTTTAAAATTTATAAAATAAATAATAATTCACAAAATTAAATTTATTTACTATAATTTTTTTCAAAAAAATATTTTCAAATAAAATATATTTATTATGTAAAATTTAAAAATAAAGAAATTAAATGAAAATAATTTAAAAATAATAATTTAATTTTTTTAATTAAATTTAGACAAAAATATATAACTTAATTATTTAGTTAATAAAGTAAATAAAAAAATTAATAAAATATTAAATAAATATGTAAAATTTAAAAATAATAATTAATTTTTTATATTTGTTTTTTGAAATTACAATTAAAAATATTTATTTTTCTAAAAAATAATAGTAAAAAAATTACAAAAAAGTTGGAAAAAAAAATTTAAAAAAATATTTGTTTTTTTCAATTTTACTTTATTATTTTAATTGATTTAAAAATAATTTTTTTAAAAAAGTAAAAAACAAGTGAGGCTTATTGACCTTTTTTTAAAATTTATTTAAATTTATTTTAGTATAAATATATAATAAATTATAAGAAAAAGGTCAATAAATATATAAATAATTTTTGTATAATAATTCAAAAAATTAAATTTATTTATTATAAATTTTTTAAAAAAGAAAATATTTTTAAATATAATATATTTATTATGTAAAATTTAAAAATAAAAAATTAAATGAAAATAAATTAAAAATAATAATTTAAAATTTTTAATTAAATTTAAATAAAAATATATAACTTAATTATTTAGCTAATGATTTAAAATAAAAATAAAATTTTAATGAAATATTAAATAAATATGTAAAATTTAAAAATAATAATTAATTTTTTATATTTGTTTTTAGAAATTACAATTAAAAATATTTATTTTTTAAAAAAATAATCATAAAAAAATTACAAAAAAAGTTGTTAAAAAAAGTTTTAAAAATATTTGCATTTTTTTTTATTTTACTTTATTATTTTATTTAAATTTATTTTAGTATAAATATAATATAAATTAAAAAAAGTAAATAAATATAATGGTGGGCCTCCAATCGGGCTGTGCTTGGGTCTGCACCTGAGCACAAGCCACCGACGGGCTGTGCTCGGGTGCAGACTCGAGCACAACCCAAAAGCTGATTTTGTGTTTTAATTAACATTATTTTTATTTCAAATAATTAAAATATAAAAAAATTTACTTTTATAAACAAACCTTTGCTCGAATCCTAGTCATCCTCTATTTTCAATCTCTCTTCTCAACTTCCTTTCTACAATTCAGGTGAATATTCTAGCAACAAGACTTTTTTCGGCGAGAAATTCCAGCTAAAAAAGGTAATTTGATTTAATTGTTAGTTAATTATTGAAAATTTAATTTAATTTTAGAAAAATTAGAAATTAATATTTGTTAGTATTTATTTATTTAGATAGAAAATTTTAGTATTAAGTTTATATTTATATATATATATATATATATTTATACATATGTATTATAATTTTATAGTATTAAATTTATATTTACATATATATATATATATATATATATATTTGTATATATATATATATATGTATGTATGTATTTGTGTGTGTGTATTTATGCATGTATAAATATGTACGTGTGTATATATATATATATATATATGTATTTAAAAATATGTGTATATATGTTTGTGTGTGTGTGTGTGTGTGTATTTATGCATGTATAAATATGTACGTGTACATATATATATGTGTGTGTGTGTGTATTTTAAATATGTATCTATATATATATATATATGTATGTATAAATATATGTATGTATGTGTGTGTATATATATATGTGTATATATATGAATGTATCTGTGTGTATATTTATATATATATATTTGTGTGTATGTATTTTAAATATGTATATATATGTATGTATGTATAAATAAATATACATCGGTCAGAAAATATTTACATATAAATTTATAAATTAATATATTTAGGTAGATAAATAAATGTATTTAGTATAATTTAATTTTTTAAATTTGCAAATTATTTACGTACAAATGGTTGAACATTCTCGATTGAAGATTCCAACATCCAAGTACTTTCATGCGGAAGGGACCTATTTATCCCAATTTAGTGTGATAGAGCATATCAGATCTAAATTAACAGAAACTCAAATTGATTTATTTACACAGTCATGTTTTGGACAGTTATTGTCTATCGAAGGCTTACACCACTGTCCTATTCTCATCCATTACATGTTGTTGCACGAATTTAATGTGGAGGGCAGTAATGATATGTGGTTTCATATTGGGGGCTCGTCAATCTGTTTTTCACGCACAAATTTGGGGTTGATTACTGGCTTGCGGGTTAGAGATTACCCTGCTTTGACTGTTCCTGATAGCTCACGATTGTTGCATGAGTATTTTGATGATCGTCAACCTATTACTTTAGATAAAATTGAAACAATCACGAGCAGTTTGATTTTGATATGATACCAGACTTGGATGCCGTACGGTTGTCGCTTTTCTACATATTTGAGAGGTTTTTGATTGGTCGGGGGAAAGGGGGTGGCGGCGTGCTCAGTCTGATTTATAGTTGTTGGGTATAATATATGATCTTCCACAATTTAATCAGTATCTGTGGGGAACTGTTGTCTTCCAATACACGTTTGCCCAATTGCATCATTCTAGCGCTCAAATATACATCAAATACAATAAAGATACTGTAAAGTTAGACAAGTTGGGTAAGAGTTTTAGGGGGAAGTACAATATTGCTGGAATGGTTAGTGCATTTCAAGTAACTATCAGTAATAGTTTCAGTTTATTTTTCAATTCACATTTATACGTGTTGGTTTTTATATTATTTGTCATTAATTACAATGTAGGTATAGATATATGAGTGTGTGCCTAGCTTGCATTGTAGTTTGGTTAAAAAAGTTAGTAACAATGTCCCACGGATCCTATGTTGGCAAACAAGGAATCGTCATATTAGTCTGAGTGGGCAGGGTTGGAGAATACTGAGTTAGTGGCTCGGCCGAGTATTGGGATTGCAGGGGCAAAAACTGCAACAATATCTCATTTGTATAATACGGCTGCTATAGTGGCAGGTAATATGTGGACGCACATGGAAACGACATCAATAGGCTAGCTTGCATCAGTTTATATGTATATCTCAAATACCTACATAATATATTTAATTGTTAAATATCATATGTAGGTATTTTAAAACCCAAACTTGGGGTGCGAATGTCGTAGTCGTATGTACAGATTTACGTTTAGGATTTAGCCTGGTCGTTTTTGTCCTTGAAAATAAATTACCTCCGTACTTGCCCTGTGGCTCAGAGAGCTGAAATAACTCTGAGATGTATGGATTACTCATATCGGCTGCCTTCAACTCTAATGAGGGGAGTAAACGAATGTGGTGAAATCAGAGGGGAATTGTTGTCTTTCAATACACGTTCGCTCAATTGCGTCGTTCTATCACACAGATATACATCAAATACAAGAAAAATGCTGTAGAGTTAGCCAAGTTGGGTAAGAGTTTTAGGGAAAGTACAATATTGCTGGAATGGTTAGTGCATTTTAGGTAATTATCAGTAATAGTTTCAGTTTATTTTTCAATTCACATTTATACGTATTGGTTTTTATATTATTTGTCATTAATTACAATGTAGGTACGGATATATGAGTGTGTGCCTAGCTTGCATCGTAGTTTGGTTAAAAAAGTTAGTAACAACGTCCTATGGATCCTGTGTTGGTAAACGAGGAATTGTTATATTAGTCTGCAAGGCGTACGTGAACACTTGCTGAAACAGTCGCAGGTAAAATTATTTTCACCACAAATTTTGTCAAAAATTTAATCCATAGACAACCAACCAACATTATTTTTTGCCTCTGATTTCAGCATATTCATTTACTCCCCTCGCTGAAGCTGGAGGCAACCGATATGAGTAATCCATACATCTCATAGTTGTTTTAGCTCTCTAAGCCACAGGGCAAGTATGGAGGTAATTTATTTTCAAGGACAAAAGCGACCAGGCCAAAACCTAAACGTAAATCTGCACATGCGGCTATGACATTCACACCTTTGGTTTGGGTTTTGAAATACCTATATATGATATTTAACAATTTAATATATTATGTAAGTGTTTGAGATATATGTATAAACTGATGCAAGCTGGCTCATCGGCGTCGTTTCCATGTGTGTCCACATATTACCTGCCACCATAGCAGTTGTATTATACAGATGGGGTATTGTTATAGTTTTCGCCTCTGCAACCCCAATACTCGGCCACGCCACTGACTCAGTATTCTCTGGCCCCGCCCACTCAGTACTCTCCGGCCCCGCCCATTCAATACTCTCCGGCCCTGCCGACTTAGTACTCTCTGACCCCATTGACGCGTCATTCAGCCGTGTTGTCTGGGCATCACTCGTCCATGCAATCAGCGCCGGGACATTCGCATAACTTGTTTGACTATGATGATTTTAGAAGGATTGTGATGGACCAATTTGATACGGTCACTGTCAACATGTAGATATATACTCAGTAGTGTATCACACAGGTTGAAAGAAAGGCTGATGCATTCACTGCAAAGTACCAGGCATTCAGTCAGCAAATTATGGAGAACTCAGGCCGATATGACAGTTATATAGCACGAGTTGAAGAAAAAGTTGATGTGCTAACCACAGAGTTGTAGGACTTCAAGACACAGTGTATGGACAAGTCAGGTCAGTATAACAGTTATATTGTATGAGTTGAAGGGAAGGTTGATGCGCTCACTACAGAGTTACAGGCCTTTAGTCAGCAGTTTATCAATAACTTTGGTTGGGTTGACACCATGATTAGTGATCTCCGCTCAACATTGTTGCAGTCCACTAAGCTACTAGGGCACACTCAGCCCACATATGTGTTTCTCAGGCTCACTCGTGCAAGTAACCACCTTGACTTTATAAAATAACAGTAGTACTTTATGCACGTTTATATAAAACAATTTATTTCTAACGTAAAATATGTTTTACATTTATAGGGAAAGGATCCGCCCACGGTCGAAGGTGAACTGTAGATGGAAAAGGTAGCCCGACATCTACTTGTATGTGAGGAGAGTCAGTTCGGGCGAATATTGCGGAATGGTCCATATAATTGGAGTCTATACACTGATCCAAATAAAAGAATACATGGAAGCCTTTCCACCAAGATGCTGCCTCGATACCCATCGAACCTCCGCATCAATCCTTTGATGCCATATCCAAATGCATTATATGCTAAGTATCTACAGTAGCTTGCAGACCCAAAGGCATGCATTGAGACATGTTCGAGACCTTGACATAGTGATGGTTTCGTGCATATCTAATCCGGATGCGTGGCTAGAGGATATTATACGTGACCAAAATGTTGTTAACATATTTCAATGCATCAGTTTTTGAATACAATTGTATAATTTTCATTTTGACAGTACATCGATGAATATTTGTATCTGCTTGAACACCGACAGCAGGTGTGCCCTCATCTACTGAGCCAAAAATGGACCGTGACATCCCGAAATTTCTATGTATGTATGACACTTATAAATAGACGTTCATTTTTTAATATACATTGAATTTACTGCTATGTTAATTGTGCAGGCCAAATTACTTTACTCGTGGGATCAAATGACAAGTGGGGCGATTGAGCTCTGTAGCTTTCCACCTAGACTCAATCTAGAAGAGTTCATTAGAGGCAACGCAAATGGGGTCAGAAGAGCATGAACCGTCGTGGACATTGTCGCCATTCCCGCTTTGGTATGTAAAGACCATTGGGTTGTTTGCATTGTTGACTTGGGCGATTACATGATATCTGTTTATGATTCTGCCAATTTGTCAAACCACCGATTTATCGCATACTAGCAGGTTGACCTCGAAATCAATGCATCCCATCCGCAAGAGAGGAGGTCATCTTGAGAAGATGTTCATGGTGCAAATTGATCTAGATCTTGATCGGAATATCCCAAAAACTCTAGTTTCTAACTGGAAGAATATCCTCAGCATACTGTCAAGAGTGTGCCATTCTTGTAGTACATTGAACAATAATCATCATACCGGCCTCTAACATATTGAATAGCAGCTAGTTTATGGGCACAAGACAATTGTCGTAAGTTAAAGTGCCTACACTGCTATGTCCTTGTACTTAGATCGATGACAACAGCTTCTCCTTTGCCTTTGACTTCAAACTCAAATCGAAAAATGGGAAACACTGAAAGTGTACGAGATGCACTATCCTCTTCTTTAATTTGATCCGTTGCAGCTTCAGTAAGGGTGTCTATTTCAAATTTTGCAGCCTCTTTTCTCCTTTGTAAAACCAACGCTGCAACACTGACCATATCCAATTTGCTAATGTCACAATTGGAAGAGTACGCGCATCATTCAATAATGCATTTATACTCTCAGCAATATTTTGTAGTCATTATGTTGTAATGTCGAACAGGAAAATAGCATCTGGCCCGCCTATAAAAGCCGACATTGTTTTCTAAGTAGGCGATAGTATCAGGTGTATCAACTTTAATTTATCCATATGTTTCTCGAAGTTTGAACACATATGTCTTTGCAGCAATATAATAGCCCATAAGGAAAACGTCATTCTTACGATCCTTCAACTTGTATTTTGATTTGAGGTTTCTTTCAATACAGTAGGAACAGTAACCGTGGTATGAATCGGGAAACACTATCCGAAAACCGTTGATGATACTATCATGTCGGTCAGAAACAAACACCAAATTAGTCTTTGGACCAAGTGCATCTCGTAGTATGATTAAGAACCACTCTCAAGATGAGTCATTTTCAGAGTCTCCCTCTCTAAAAGTAATAGGATAAATCTAATTATTTCCGTCAAGTGTCGTAGCTACAAACATGGTCCTTAATATGCACCCTTTAAAAACAACCAGTCAATGGCAATTACGGGACGAATTGATGAAATAAAACCATGCAACAGGGGTCAAGCGCTATGAAGAAGTACATGAAATGCTCGTCATCATCGGTATGTATGTGTGTTACTGTGCTTGGATTTCTTCACTCTAACACATGGCAAAAATGAGGAAGTAATTGAAATAACTCAGATGGATCCTTGCACCCAATGCACGTGCTTCTTCTCTGGCTAGCCATGCCTTGCAGTAAGACAGAACCACTCTAAATTCTCGGTGTACGTCATCTAGGATGTTATTTGGAGTGTAAATCCTACTTGGGTCTTGAAACTTGTCCATTACATGTTCACTAATAAATAGACTACTTGCTTGACAGTCACTCGGCTGTACTTGGTCGCTCCGACATGTGTGACATGTTTCAATTCTTTTAACAGACCAATATTTGCCATTTGCATCTGTGCTAGTTGCTCGAATGTGCCATTTACAGCTCTTAATAACACATTTCACCTTAAATCGATCTAATGTGGACTTGATAACCTTAAACTGAAAATGGTTCCTTAGTGCCATTATTCCTAATGTGTCTCTTAACTCTTTTTTGAATTCAAAATCTGCCCAGCACTTATGGCATCAGAAGCAGAACTAGACAACACATCTATCAAACGAGAATTGGAAGGTGGAATTGCCGACAAATTGCAAGAAGTTGACAAAACTAACATATTCGAATGATACCCTATTGATCTGATTCTCCGATTCGGTCCATGGCCCAAGTTCGTAGTCGCATCATTGTCCTTGTCACAATAATTACTACCGGGGGTCCTGATTGTGTTCAGTGGAATGTCTAAGCCTTTGCCCTCCATATATGGCTGAGTATCAAAATGTTCGTGTATAGGGTCTTCATTGTACTGACATGGAGAGTATCCTTCGAGAAATGTAGGATATTCATGACGTCTCGGTGAAGGCTCTATAGTATTAACGTCAGTCGGTGAGTGATGGAAACCCTGGTGGAATTGATTGCTTCCCCTATAAGAAAAAAATGGTCGTCCTTGCACATTTAGATTGACAAGCTGCAAAGGAAGAGTACAATTTACCCTGTGATCATCAGCAGCTATCCTCTCTGTAGTGACGTAAAACGAATTGACCCGTCTAGACTCTGTAACCACAATAGTGCTCAGAAAACCAGTAACATCAGAATCCTTTACAATATCCACATATATAATGGATCCGATTTTACTGTCTGTAAAACTTGTTTTCATATGGATTGTTAATTCTGCTTGATCTATTTCAATGCAGTCGTATATCATGTGTAATAACTGTTGAAACTTGACGTTCTTCGGTACGTGTAAAAGTTGGACCCTTCTACCACGGTATTTCTTAGAACCGTCTGATAATGTAACCCATAATCCGCTGTGACAAACCCTAATCGGAACAATCTCAGACATACCTAAAAAGTTACAAAATAATTTATATTTATTTAATTTACTGGAAAATTATTTAGGTAAAATTTTAAATAATACAAATTTATACATAAATTAGCAAAAAAAATAATATAAATTTGTAAACCAAACCAAACATGTCCACCTTGTTTAGTTATGCCATAACCTAATACTAATAATAAATAATACAACACAACTTCCAATTTTTGCCTAACTCAAATTTTGTCGTGCATATCTAAATAAATTTTCTAAACTATGATCATAATAATTTTTTTAACTAATTCTAAATTTACTAAACTAGTTTTTTAATAAAATTATCATAATATTCAAATAAATTAAAGAATACAAGTGCTAAATAATTAAAAAATAAAACAATGAATACAATTGTTAAAACATTAAATAATAAAACTTACAAATTTAAGAAGACAATTAATACAAGTGTGACATAAATAAATAATAAAACTTCAAATTACAAAACTTACTTGTTATCATCGGAGGTAGTTGGTGAGATAGACGAAAGAATAAAAAATGGGAAGTGTTGAGGAGAAATGGGAATGAAAATCAGTCAGTCGGTGTGCTCATTTTTATAATGTTGTAAAAGGCTTTACTTACTATTTTAAATTAATTAATTTTGTGCTCGGTCCCGAGCACAATCCTAACTTCTTTTTTAAAATTCATTACTTTTTTTTCTTTATTACTTAAATAACTAAGTTTTTATTTTTATAAAATATAAAAAAATTACATTACCAAATTAATTTATAAATAATAAGAAATATTTATAAATATATATACAAAAAATTATTTATATATTTATTGAACTTTTTTTTAATTTATTTTATATTTATACTTAAATTGATTTAAAAATAAATTTAAAAATAGTAAAAAAAAAAGGTGGGGCCCACCTTAGAACATGCGCTCAGGTCCATAGCCTAGCACCTGTGCTCGTGTGGGCCCCACATTTTTTACTTTTTTTTAAATTTATTTTCAAATCAATTAAAATAATAAAGAAAAATTAAAAAAACAAATATTTTTAAACTTTATTTTTTTTTGTAATTTTTTTATGATTATTTTTTTAAATAAATATTTTTAATGGTAATTTCAAAAAATAAATATAAAAAATTAATTATTATTTTTAAATTTTACATATTTATTTAATATATCATTAAATTTTTAATTTTATTTTACTTCATTAACTAAATAATTAAGTTATATATTTTTGTTGAAATTTAATCAAAAAATTTAAATTATTATTTTTAATTTATTTTCATTTAATTTCTTTATTTTTAAAATTTACATAATAAATATATTATATTTGAAAATATTTTATTTTTAAAAAAATTTATAGTAAATAAATTTAATTTTGTGAATTATTATTTATTTTGTAAATTTAAAAAAAAATAAAAATAAAAAAATAATATATACAAAACATGGGTACTGTAGATTTAGGGTTTGGGGATTATACACTGTAGCATGTTTTTGGTTTCGATGGTAAAATCATCTAAATGGCCTGAAATTGGATCATTGGTAAAACTAAATTAGGGTTGGTCATATCGGTAAACAATGGGTCTGAAAGGGTTATTTTCATAATTTTCCTAGAGCTTAAACCCTACAACTAAGTGAACAAGATTTTTTATCATCGAAATGGTGTCGTTTAGAGTCAACCAACGCTGTGTTTTGCTGTGATTGAATTTCCTTCAACTAATAACTAGTTTTAACTAAATTTCAATATTTAGAAAAATAATAATTAATAATTATTACTTAGTCCTCGTAGTTTGTAAAAATAGTCATTAAACAAGTTTACAAATTTATCACTTATTTAAATTTATTTTTATTATTATCCAACTCTACCTACAACAGTTACACCATATAATTATATTGATGCGGCGAATATAGTTGGTGATTTTAATAATTTTAATTTTTTTTATTTAAAGTTACTAGAAAGTCAAGAAGAAAAAAAAATCTATAGTAAAATTAGAGAGAGTTTTAGATAGGACAGTCTTGATGAGACTATTCAATTAATGAAGAAATTTTTTTTATATAAATTTATGGTAAATAAATAAAGTTAAAGAGAAAAATAAATAAGTTTAATTAAATAATAAGAACCTCCTTGACATTATTTATTTATTTACCATAAATTTATAAAAAAAAAAATTTCTTCATTAATTGAATAGTCTCATCAAGATGTATTGGAATTGTTTTACCTACCTAAAACTCTTTCTTAAAATCACTAACTCACAATTTTTCCCTCTTCATATATATGTGTATATATATATATATATATATATACACATACATATATATGAAGTCGTAGGTAAAATTCTGTCTAATATTTATATTAAAAAATTAACAAAATAATATAATGTAAAAAATAATAATTTCATCGACATTAAATGATAATTATTTACTAAATTATTTTAATGTCTGTGAATTTATTATTTTCATAAACTTCAAAAATAAAATTCATATTCATATTCCCTTTGCAACTGCATTCACAGTGAACTCTAGTCTAATTTGGTTTGTGTTTTTTCCTATATACAAAGTGCACTTACTATATTAATGTGTGCGTAAAATATAATTTTGGTGTGCGCATGTGTGCCTAAATGAAGAATTTAAAATCACCAAGACTTGAATGTTTATAATAGTTATTAGTGATATTTCATTGTGCTACATTGGGTGTTAATAAATTCATTTGACTCCTTAAGAAACTTAATTAGCAATATTTGCATTACATCACAGCACAAAATCTGCATCTAATTGTAGACTTTACCAAGTAAACTATATTGAATCCATACGAAATGAAATTCTTTCCGATCTACTTGAAATTTGATAGACTTGATGAGACCTATAAATATGCTAGTATATGTTACTCCAGGCCATGGGAGCCCAAAGTGGCACAGTTTAAAATGTTGAGATTTAAATTAAATATCATTTATTCATATATACACTCACATTCATTGATTTCTAGGTGCTTTTAGGCCAATTGAACGGTATCAGCAGTTGGGGTCATGTGTGTGTGCTGTTTTTCTCTTGATGGTTACCATAATCTTTCAATTATAGGCATGTAATTTCATTTATAGGCTTGTAGTTTCATAAGTTTGTTGGTTTTTGTTAGTTGTTCATGGTAGTAAAAATTCCAGGCACTCTTTGTTCCTATGTTCACCTATTTGCTTGTTCTCGGCTGTTAGGATTTTTAATCAATATGTATTTTGTCAATGATTTTCAATATGAATCTTATGATACATTATATCTTCTATACTTGAAAATACAAGTTGAATAATTTTTCCTTGAACATTAAAAACCTGGGATGGACTGCCATCATGTGTTATTGAATATGTATGTACCAGTGTATCTCATGAGGGAATGGTTTTTTATCAGATATGCCTGGTGTAACACTGGCGATTTCTTTTGTAGAACTTATAACTATGATTTTAAATATGCTTATTAGAGTATTAAGTGTTATAATTTCAAGAAATGATATAAAGTAAATGTATAAGGGTATTTTTATAAATTTGAAGATGTTGTAGCCATGAAAGGTAGAATTAGAAATTTTATTATCAACAAAGTTATTTTTGAAATTTTAGTTTTGGATAAGATTATATTTAAATGGGCTATATATTGAGTATATATATATATTAGGCCTATTTTAATTAGTAGGCCCAAGCTCAAACTTAAATATATATATATATATACATATAATAAAGTAAAATAAATAAATAAATAAATAAAATATTAAGTTTTGTTAAAATTCTCTACACAATCCTAACCATCCATTTACTCTAATTTAAACCATCCACTTGGCACAATTTTAAGCATGTTTTGTAAGTTGGATAAAGATAAATATAAAAGCTAAGTTAGTGGAAAATGAAGGTGATAAAATGAGGGCCATTGGATTTGTTAGATTCATCCAAGCCATCCATGTGTTTTAAGCAATTAAAATTAAACAATATTTGATGGAAATTGGGTGGAAAAAGGAGGGCCATTAGGTTTGTTAGATTCATCCAAGTCATTTATGTGTTTTATTAGTTAAAATATTAGTTTTTAACTTTTCAAAATTGAAGAAGGAAGAAGTGTGTTTACGGGAGAAAAGGGAAGGCAAATTAGAGAAGTGAGAAAAGAGAAGAAAAGGGAAGAAAAGGAAGGGAAAGAAGGAAAAAGAAAAAGAATTTTTATTCATTTGGTGAGTTTTTCAAATGTTATTATTTGTAATTTTATGATATTATAGTTATCAAGTTTAGAATATGGTTGGAAATTATATTATTAGAATTTATATTATTAGCTTTATGTTGTAATTTAGGGAATTAAATATGAATAATGTTCCATATGTGTTTAAAATGAGTATCATTGGTGGAAAAATAGAAATTGGTGGAGATTTGAAATGTAGAGAAAAAAAGAATGGAAGAAAATAGTTTTAATATATATATACATATTGTTGTAATAATTATTATTTGTGTAGCATGCTTAGTAAATTATTAATATTAAATTGAAATTAAGAAATTAGAGATGGATAAAGTTATATTGTTAATATTAATTTATAGTTAGGAAATTAGAAATAGATATTGTGTTAATGTGTATATAGTGCTTTAAATGAGTAGAATTAGTGGAAAATTTAATGATGGAAAAAAAAGAATAGAAGAAAGTTGTTGTAATATATATATATATATATACATATATATACATTCTTTTATATATATATATATATATATTGTTGAATTGGAATAATAAATTGTTATTTGTGGATTTGGAATGGTGAATTTTGAAATTGGAATTGAATTTCGGCGATATTCGGTAGACCGAGTTTGTGTGAAATAATTGGGAGTGTGGAAACTTGATAATGCTGGTGTTGTCCGAAAATTGTTGTAATGTACATACATATATTTATATATATAAATATATGTATGTATATATATATATATATGTATGTATATATATGTATATGTATGTATAGGTATATATGTGTGTATAGGTATATATGAAATGATGGAATGGAATGAAGATGAAGATAAATCTATTTTAAGAATTCATGAAGTGTCGAGTTTGGAATGAGGATGTCGTAGGAGTTAGGGGTGAGCATAGGTTTCAAGTCAACCTGGAACCTTGTGGAATCGGACTGGCCGGTACGATTAAAGAACCGGAACCTGTTTCTTTCGGTTCGGTTTCGATTCTTTATCTTATCAAACCGGAACCGAATCGATGAACCGACCCAATCCGCCTGACCAGAAAAATAAAATTAACAAAACACAAAATTTGACCTAATTCGTTTTCGTTGCTATATCTTTACTCTCCTCTCCTTCAGATTGCTCTCTCATAAAATCTGACCTAATTCGTTTTCATTGCTTTCTGACCCAGCGAGATTCCTTTCCTACAAGGTAGTTTCCTCTATTTATTCATGGGGTGCTTTCTTGTCGAACCGATTTCTATTTCAATCTATGCAAGACCGATTGATTCAACAAAGTGAGTTTTTTAGGATATTGTAACTGGCTTTTGTTATTTGTGTAAAACCTATCATTCGGATAAATGAGTAATTTTAGTAATTTTCTTTTTTTGGAATTTAAATTCATGGGGTTAGACTTTCGAGAAAATAAAAATGTTTTAAGTTGAATCAAATGAACCAAGTAAGAAAATTTAAATAATTAATTTTGTACTTAATTGTAAAGATTATGAAGTATATGTGGTTTATTTTCTCCTATTTTAAAAGGTGAAGCTATAATGTCATTTTCTACCGTTTTAATTCTAATTTGTTCTAATGGTGAATGAACCGATTGAATAATTCCATGTTTAGTTGTATCCCATTTCTTAAGTTGAGAAGTTTGTACATTAATATTAGAAG
>JAXCLQ010049423.1:0-19334 GCA_035584115.1 Cedrela odorata | reverse complement strand
AATGATTTCTATTACTAATTTATGCTAATTCATGTTTTCGACTGCCCTAAATTTATATATTTTCGCCTAAGTAAACAAATACGATTTTTATTTAAATATTGTATCAAAAATACTGTTTATGCCGGAATTACTGTAGTACAATACTGTTCATACCAGAGTACTGTAGCTAAGTACTGTTCATATCAGATTTACTGTATATAACAGTTACTGTGCATATTAAAGTTACTGTAGTAATATTCAAAAATGTTATAACATCTTCAAAATTACTGTTTATCTGAGAGAAAAACACACCAATTTTCTTCCACAAACACCTCAATCAATGCCAAATCAATCCAACACAATGTTTTCTATTCCAATTTAACCAAATTTAATATTTCTTAAGTAAAATCAATGATAAATTTCTTATGTAAATAGTAACTTAAATTCAATTTCATGCCCCAAATCTAAAAATTAAGCTTCTAAGGAATCATTAAGCTTACCCGTAATTAAAATTTGAAAGAAAAACACTTAAATTTGGAGAAATTAAGTTGGAATTTGAGAATGAAAGGGAAAAGAAGCTTTTGGTTAAAGAAGACGGAGGCTACTGGAATAGAGAAGCAAGAGGCAAATTGTGTTATATCGTGAAATGTAAAATATCAATTAGACCCCTTATTCTTTTTAATATTATAAAAATAGCTTAAAATTTTATAAAATTTTTATTTTAGTCCTTTTAAAAAATTTCTAAAATAACCTTAAATGTTTCAAAATCTTTACAATTAAGTCCAAAATTAATCTAAAAACTATTTTCTTAATCTAAAATTCACTTATAACTCAACTTTATAACATTAATTTTGGACCTAAACAAATAACACTATTTTGAGTCTAAAATTCAATTATTTACTTAAAAATTACAAGTTACATGAAATTTTAATTGCAGATGCTACAGTTACAAATTTTTAAAATTGCGGGCGTTACAATAAGACTTCTGTCGGGCTTGTGCCACTTTCAATATTTCACGAATGATTTTAATCTTTTCAGTGGTGGTTTCTATCAATTCCATACTTTCTAACTACCTTTCACCAACCTCATCCCAACATATAGGTGTTTTGCACTTCTTACCTTATAAAGCTTCATATGGAGCCATGCTAATGTTAACTTGATAACTATTATTATATGCGAATTCAATCAAAGATATGTGCATATCCCAGCTACCTTAAAATTCTATAATACAAGCCTGCAACATATCTTTTAAAGTCTAAATTATCCTCTCTAACTAACCATCAATCTGAGGATGAAATGCTAAATTGAAGTTCAAAGTAGTACCCATAGCTTTCAAAAACTTTGGCCAAAATCGAGATATAAAGTGAGGATCTCTATTTGACACTATAGTAATAGGTACTCCATGTAGTCTTACGATCTCGACTATATAAAGTTTTGCTAATTTCTCCAAAGAATACTTGATACAAATTCGCAAAAAGAGAGCTGACTTAGTCAGACGATCTACTATAACCCATATAGCATCATGTCCTGCCTGAGCACGGGGCAAACCAACCAAGAAATCCATGGTATAATGTGTTCCCATTTCCATTTCGGTATAGGTGGTTGTTAAGTTCCTGCTAGTTTATGATGTTCTACCTTAATCTGTTAACACAACATAATTTCACAACATATTTAGGCATGTCCAGCCAAAAATCCATTCTTTCTGATGCTGACTTGATCTCTTCAAGTCTTGTAAACTTTTGTGTCTCTAAAGGTCATTTAGCCTTGGAAAAAGCTCGTGTTGGTAAGCAGCTTTCTTTTTCTTTTCTTTTATGTCAGATCATGATAATTGACTATTGTATGACTTCTTTCTGCTGCAAGAGAAATGACCCCAAAGAAACTAGTACAAAACCTTCTAGACGCTTTGAGTAAACTAGCTAAGGGCAAGAAAGCTAAAGGGGCTCTTAAGGCCCTAATGACCAAAGTTGGGCTTTTTGCCCCCAAGGACATTGTTGAGACCTCTGCTCTCAAGGTTATTGCTAGAACTTCTACTTTTAGTAAAGTTCCTTCTCCTTCCTCTAGAGAAGTTGTGATCTGAGGTGACTTGCTACCTTCTCCTACCCACAAAATAGTCAAAAGGAAACACATGAGGAAGATAATGCTTCAGGACGAGGGTGATAGGCTAAGGCGGAATATGGGGACACTGGCAAAGGAGGCTAGTGAGAGCTATGTTGTTCATCCCCAACTTGTCCCAAAGGACTTTTCTAAGGACAAGAGGAATTTTTTGCCCACTTCTTTCCTTGCATTAATTAGCAAGCAATGTACATTTCATCTTATTACTCAAATGCCCTTTCGGTTGCTATGCCTTGAGGAATTTTGGACTATGTGCTATAGTGGCTCAGCCACGTAAGTTGGCAATTACCTTATTTTCCTAGCAATAAAACTTTCTTTGTTTTTCCTGATATTAGTTATTTGTAATGATCTGCTCATATTTAGTTTGCTACCACCGTGTACCGAGATACTAATGATGCTATTTTCTTTAGTCTGTCAATAGCGAAGATGCTTGGTTAGAGCAAAAAAACTGAGTAGGCTAAGAAGAATTTGGCCGTAGAGTATACTCATTTTGAAGCTAAAAAAGAAAAATGGCCTCGAAAGATGGAAAAGCTCCAGGTTAGGATGGCAACTGCTGAATCTTTTCAGGAAAAGTCTAGCAGCATGATGAAACACCTTGAGTTTAACCTGAATGAGTCTATAACAGAGTGTTAGAGGCTTTATCGAAGTTTCAAGGAGAGATACTGGGAATTAGAGCAGAGTTTAGAGACTGAAAGGAAAAAATCCAAGTTCCTGGCCACAAAACTTGAAGAAGTTAAGGTGGTAGTTGAGGCCACCATCACAAATCGAGTTAATGAAGGAATTGACTTGACCTATGATACATTCCAAGGCCGGTAGCCTAACCTTGACCTAAAATGGTTATACGATGCATTTGGGCATGAGCCTCTACATCTCAATGAAGACTCTTAAAATAACATCCTTTCTGAGGGCAACCCCCTTATGATAGCATAAAGGTTGCCTCCTTCAATCCTACTATCGACTAGAATTAATGAATGTTTGAATTGAGTCCTTCATAAACTTGTGTAGGCTTCTTTGCTTTTTGCTTATTAGTTGTGTCTCATACTTGGCATTTTTGCATAATTTACAAGAACTTCATCAATGCCAGTTAATGTTCTGAAAAATCTAACTTGAACTGAGTTGAGCTATAAACGTAAAACTTGGACTAATACAATTCAAGTATGAACCATTCTAACCCTTAGTACATCCTAAGTTCAAAGTTTGTATGGGTCTTAGATGTTATTATCCTAACTTGAATTTATTCAACGTAGTCATTTGGAAACCACTGAACCCTTATACATCTTGAGATTAACACTAGGGCTTATTTAGACACTAGATAATATTATTCTAAGATGAAAGTGAAATATAATCACTTGAAAACCATTTTATTACTATAGGTCTTAAAGTTAGGCTGAAGACTTATTCGAGGTATATGGATGATATTACCTCAATGTGGGAATAGAACATAATCATCTAGGAACCATTCCGCTCTTATACGTCCTGAGGCTAAGCTTAAGGCTTGTTCAAGCTATGGATAATATTACTATGAGATGAACGCGACATAAATATCTAATCCATAATTATGTATAAAAGACAACAAAAATCTCATACGACTCTCTCTAATTGGCGTGAACTAGGGTGGTTGCACAATAAAAATATTACAAATATATAGTAAACTCTAAGTCTTGATTAATGATGATTTTTGTTTCTTAAACTTAAAAAGAATAGATCTTCCTAAATAGGAAGAAGTGTCTTTTAATTAAAACACTTGTTTCCAAATAAATTTTATTTTCTTTAAGTTGTAGAATTGTCAACATAAGTTTTTTAGTTATGCTTGAAATCCTTAGTTTGTCTAAAATAACTAGTAAACTTGAATTCCTTACCAATGAAGAATAAAATATGGATATACAGTAAATTGCCTAGTTTGTTGCAACAAAAATATGTTTCTAAAAAATGCCAACTCATCCTAATTCTTTAAGCCCTAACAATCTTCCCATTTGGCAAAACATCTCCATACTTGTTTCTCAATATAAAAGTACACAACTAAAAATAAAAAAAGATTTCATCAAGAATTATTAAGACAAGTAATAACGATGCAAATAACTCTCCCTTAAAAAGACAAAAACAAATATATCATTAAGAATAAGCATGTCATTACTACTCCCCCTTAGTTTGAGTTATTACTCTCTCTTAGTATTCGCTACTACCCCTTTTTGACAAAAAGAGCCAAAGTAATCACCATACACACCAATTGAAGTAATTCACAACATATATGATGCATAATATATGCACAAAACCACTCATGTAGTCAAATTAAACTTCTAAAGCATTAAAAAAAAAAGTAAATGTCCAAAATGAAATTAGTCATGAAGCGAACATGTATAATCAATCATCTGGCATAAAAAAAGAACTATGTGACAAAAAAAATCCATTATAAAACTAAGGTTTAAATCATACAAATAAAAACTACTCAACTATCTAAATTTCAAAAAATTATCTTGAAAAATGAAACCAAGTATCAAAGGTAATAAAACACCCCCTCACAAAAAACCAAGAGATCTTATGATGAAACGAGGATCGTCATAGAGGTGCTGAAGGTGTGGTTTTGTCCTTCTTGGCATAGCAATGAGATTGAATATTAGGAACTTGAGGCTGTAGATCTTGGATTGACACTTTATGAGCATCAAATGAACTAGACACTAAATTATTACCACCAGAGTACTGTGATTTACAACAGATTTAGAAACAAAAGCTGTTGGAATAGATGTCATGACCACATTTTTTCGCAATAATAACAATATTACATTAGATACTAGAAAAAAATAATAATAAATAAATGAAATAAGAGAGTATATAAATGATGATGCATTTTGAGCTATGAAACAAAATTTAAAAGTTTTGATTAAAAATAATATAAGCCCATGAAAATTATATGTAGGCCCAAATCCAATCAAGTTTTCAAGCCCAAAGCAAAACAAATAAAAAAAACCTAAGCCCAAGAATAAAGGACAAACTAATACATGTGTTTAAATAAACCCATTTTCCTTTATTTTGCTTCATTTTGGTTTTTACTAGTTTAACTTAAACAAAAAGAAATTGAAAGAGAAGGGAAAAATGAGAGGACGAATAGCCAAGAGAAAGAAAGAGAGACTGGCTAAAATAGAAGAGGAAAGAGGAGACCTGGCCGAAATAGAAGAGGAATAGAAGAGACCTGGCTGGAATAGGACAGAAAAGGATGAGGCCTAGTTGAAATAGGAGAGAAAATAAGGAGGGCTAGCCGAATGAGAGAGATAGAGATAATGTGTTTGGCCGAATAAGGGAAGGAGAGGAAGAACACTTGATCTAGTGAAAGGGAGAGGAAGAGAGAAGAAAGGAGAAGAAGGCACAGGGAAATCAGGGGGAGTTCGTTTCTAGTAAGGAAACGTAAGTTTTATCTGTGTGTTGGTTAGAGGTTTAACTGTAAATTATGTTTTATGTAGTGATTTTATATGAAATGCTTTGTGTGCTATAATTTATTGGTGATAAATGGTTTAAAATGCATGATTTAAGTATAACGTAGTGTGTGGTTAAAGTAATGTGGATTAGCATGAAATGGGTATGTGAATTGTGTGAATGATAAGTTTTAGGAAATAAATGGTGAAGTGTATAACCTTGTAGTGCAAAACCAAAACATGAACATATGAAAAAAGATGTTAGCCACAATTGTGCGTCCATGTGAGGGTGTTATGGGGTGGGCAAAACGTAAAACTGAAGTGTTATAAGGAATGATTGTGGTGGCAGACATGAGTAGGACATAGGGTGGTCAGATCGCAAGTGAAATAAGTGAGTGTCAATCGCTGAAAATTTGTTTTAGTATGATTCCATGAAGAGTTGTGTTAGCATGGTTGGGAATATGATTTTGAGAATGACGTGATGGTGTTGAATTGTTACATGTTTATGAATGGTGATAGGACTTGTGGTACTTAAGAATGAATGTTGAATTTTATATGTTGATTTGGTTTAAATGAATGATTCCATTAAACTAGGGTGTGAATGTAAAAATTATTTTGTGAAGTGCTATGTATATAATGTTGCCATGGACTTGAAACTAGGGGGACTGCAATACATAAGGCCCCTGAATTTTCCCCTGCCTCAGATGTCACATTTCTGAAAGCAATGGCAATGATTTGGGGAACGATGATACGTAACTCTCCAAAAAGCAACAACATATTCATTGAAGTGTTTGGAGAGATGGCAATACGTAAAACCCCTGAACACCAAACTTTTCTTAATGACTTAGGGATGGCTATATATAACGCCCCAAGGCACCAACATATTCATTTAAATGTTGGGGGAGATGGCGATATGTAACTCCCCTAAACACCAAAATTTTATTAGTAATGGTGTGTGATGATTTGACTTGCTAGATACACTGAATGTTGTTCCTGCTTGAATGGACGTGTTTGCTATATATATATATAAATATTCTAGTGATAGCAAGATATATATATATATATATTTATTTACATTGGTGTTTTTTTTTAGCATCCACTTACTAAGTCCTTTTAGAATCCTAACCCCTACCCCACCTCATTTTCCAGTTTTACAAAACTATTTATTTAGTAAGTTGACTCATCGATTTGGAGATACGACTTGGAGGAGAGGATACCTGTCGTAGTCACCAGGGTGTTGGGTCTTTCACGTGTCTAGAGTTGTGGTTGTATTTTGTTATATGATATTGTGTTTGATGTTGGGTTTTATTTCCGTAAGTATGGTCTGACAATTGTATATATAGATCATTATGGGATATGTTATAAACATTTGGTTTGTATGTAATTTTAGCGGTAGTATATCGCCCTTGAGCTTTTTAAATGTTTTTATTTTTCATGGATTGTTTTAGGCAAGCATGCTTAGCTGTTTTATTTGGGATAGGTCATGTAAGGCTTAAGGTGATGGAAAGGTCTTATCACCTGCCGATAACATCTTGAAATTTGAAATGTTACAATAGAGGTAATATGAACTAAATATAAAAGAGCTATTGGATCTGATCGCTACAAAGTAGACCCAAGATTGTTTGGTGTTGTTGTTCACATTCAAGAGACAATAGTTTCTCATGTGAATAAAACGTTGAATAGTCTCAGCATGCTACTCAAAGATAGCATCTTATCTAATAGAAATATCAGGGTGTTGGGTCCTTCACATGTCTAGAGTTGTGGTTGTATTTTGTTGTATGATATTGAGTTTATTGTTGGGTTTTATTTTCACAAGTATGGTATGACAATTGTATATACAAATCATTATGGGATATGTTATAAACATTTGGTTTGTATGTAATATAAGTGGCAGTATATCGCCCTTGAGCTTTTTAAATGATTTTATTTTTCATGGATTGTTTTAGGCATGTATGCTTAGCCGTTTTATTTGGGATAGGTCATGTAAGGCTTAAGGTGATGAAAAGGTTTTGTCATCTGTCGGTAACATCTCGAAATCTGGGATGTTATAATAGAGGTAATATGAACTACATATGAAAGAGCTACTGGATTTGATGGCTGCAAAGTAGGCTCAAGAATGTCTGGTGTTACTGTTGACATTCAAAAGACAATAGTTACTCGATGTGAATAAAACGTTGAATAGGCTCGACATGCTGCTCAAAGATAGCATTTTATCTAACAGAAATCCTCTGAAGCTTGTTATGCACAAATTCTTGCCATGAACGATTTGTCACTAAGGGAGGTAGAGATACAAAATGCAGTCGTAGTACGTTATGGTTCCCTTAATCTTATGCAAACTGTGACCTTGAAGAAATTTCTTTGACATACCTAAAAATCGTAGTATAACAGACAAACTTTTAAACTTAACTTTTATATTTCATTGATCCATCAATAGCTTGTAAATTTTCGATAAAAATTGAAGATAATTCTTTTTAAGTTTTCTACCTGTATGTGAAACAACAATAGAGAAAATATATTTGCCCAATTCAAATTATTTTCCTTTACCTATTGAAATCAGCACTTGCCCAAGTCTTGCGACGTTGTAGTCTAGTGCAATGTAGGTTCAATTTGTAATTGCAATTAAATGCAAAGCCAAATACAATATGGTCATTAAGAAGACTCATAAATTGGTTTCAATAAGCTATAGTGTAATAAACCCAATGAGTTTAGACATCATTTCATCAATTGAAAGGGTTGGTGTGCTTGCCATGATTGTTTCATCAACATTATCACTTCTAAAGTAAATGTTAATAGCAATAGGAAAATATTCAAATGTGTGACCTCAAACATAAAAAGTGTTAAGGCATAAAGAATCTGGAGTGCTAATTTCTGTGGACAAATTTGCATAAAACTCATAGACTACGGATCCTACATGCTGATTCACACAAGGAACACTTTCTATCAGTTTACTTTTCATTAGAATATCAACCAATCCACATTTCCTAAATTATTCTAATTGAATCCCTCTTTTACTATGTAAACTTTCTCCTAATCATTATAAAACATAAATGCCAACTCTCTTCAACATATAACCTTTCCGAAAAAGCTTTAGAAACATTAACATGATAATGCAAAGATACATGTTTCCTTTTCCTTTTACATTTCACCAGAGATGAAAGCTTTGACGAACTTGATTCTAACCTCAAGTTTTCAAATGCACGTTTCAATTGTATAGTGTCAATGAGTTCCTTTGGAATTTATGGTAGAGTTGTAGCATTTTCCTCAAGTTTATCATTGTCATCAGAAGATGACAAGCCAAGCTTTAATGATGTAGTAAGAGGCATAAAGTGGTAACTCGCTTGGCTACTTTCACATTTTGATGTTTTAAAGTTAAAATTGGAACTTTTTTCAATGGTGAAGAATTATTGCCAGTGAGAGTTCCTTCCTTCTCAAAATCAGACAATATTAAATCAAAATGAGTTGGTGGAATAGCAGGTAGATGAGATTTCTACTGAGAGCAAGGAATATGTAATAACAATTCTACTAGTGGCGAAGAAGATATTGGAATTTACTAATCTCTTTCATATGAATTGTTGATTATTTGTAAAAGTTTATACATTTTCGAGACCATTATTTATACTTATATGGTATTCAGGTTTGTCTTTTACATAACTTATTAGTAATTTGAATTTGTTCAAATTGATGAATTTAATTGATAAAGACCCAAAAATATTTCATGTAGTAAACATAGTAATAAAGAGTTATTACATTGAGACAACTTTACTATATAGTGTATTTTCAAATATATTACTGGTCATAGATTTACTTAAATGAGTCGGTTAATAAATCGGATAGATTGACATGTGATATATTTTAATAGATTCAGATGGTTCATCTAATGAACCATAAGCTTGGGGAAGCTTGTACATATATGTGTGAGTGCTCAATAGAGAATAGGTTCACTGAATTGACTCACCAAAGACTCCTATTAGACGTTCTACAAAACCATCAATAAAAGTTCTTTCTAAGTTGAGTAGGCATATATGGCCCTTTAACTTGAGATACTATGATGATCTTGTGTGCGATCTTCTGTTCTTAGGTGTCGTATATGTCCTTTCATGGTCTAACCTTCCAATATTTGTTGGAAATAAGCTGACACACATATAGAGGCTTGAGTAACATTAATCAATAACTAGTGAAGATAATTAATGAACTTATTATGATATGATTATAATAGTTTATTAGGCATAATGTGTAAATAAATGTGATGACAAAGCTTTACAAAATTTTGATTAGTGCAAGGTTTCGTAACATGTGCACTAATACGTGTAAAAATCATTCGAACTTGCACACTAAATAAACTTAATTAAGTTTTGGTTTTAGACATTGAAAAATTAGTCCAAAAATATTATTATTTCTGAAACCTACCTACCACTTTTAAGAATTCAGATTCTCTCTATTGTAGAGCTTCTAGTGGATAAAGTAGAGATCATTCTCTAGTGGAGATTCTGCTAAAATAAGCAATTATTGCTTGAAGTTAATCTCGATAACCAATAAGGTATTATTTACCATTTAACAACTTTTTAATGTGGATAATTGTTATCATAATATGTACTGGTAAATAGCGTACTTGTATAGTTATGTGCATGTCAATGAAGGTTTTGTCATCAAGGCTATAAGCTTAAGGAGTTGTTTTTAAGTACGATTGTTATGGCCCCACCAGTCTTTCTCGAGAACCTACTTAGTGTACATTCGAATATATACGTGAAATTATATTTAAATTTATAATAAAATATATTTTAATGTTGTCGCTTTCAATTTATTTATTAACAATAAAATAAATTGTTGCATTTGTATTTGTATTATTTTCGCTGCGTACCTTTAGTATATAGGGTTTGACCTAAACATACCAATAGAAGACTTGCCGGTAGTGGTTTTGGATGTCTCAATATCCTTGTTTTTTAAGGGATTGTTCCTTATTCTCAGCATATTTGTTACAAGCAAAGATAAATAAAGAAGAAGAAAAATGGTGTTTGGTCGAAATTGAGCCAAAATTCACAATTTAAATCAATTTTGACAAATATCAATTAAACCCATGCACAAGTTTTTTTACTATTCTACTAAGACTTAAAAATACTTTAAGAACCATGTAAAACTATACCAATTGGAAAAAGTTTAAAATTATGTTTTGGCCCAAAAATTTCTAGGCATTACAAATAGGTCCACTAGTGACAATATTTCAGAAATCGCATTTTATGAACAAAATTATCAATTTCAAGCAGAACACCTACATAAAAGAACATAGAATTACAAAGTGACCCAAATCTAGAAATTTTGTTCAATTAAGTCTAAAATTCACACAAAAAAATAAACAAAAAAAAAATAAAATATTTCATATTAACATAATTTTTTAAAATTTTAAATTTTTACTCAATGCAAGATACATGAATAATCAATATAAGAACTCTAATACTTTACACCATAACATCAAATAAACATATATTTTGAACATTAATGATGAAAAGTTGATCAAGTTGTTTAAGATCCGTTGCATGTTCCGGATGTGTCTGTTACGAGGTCACATGCAAAGAAAATTAAAGAGACAATAAATGGGCTTGTTCAAAGGACCATGATTGAAACCCTACATGAATGACAGACAAATGGCTCTACATCATAGAAGATAGGCTTGTGAGATGAAGAACCATCCTCGGTGCATGTACTACAAGTCATTGAAGTTTAAGTCCAAGAATGAAAACATGAAAGCATATATGGCCACATTGTATTTTACATGTGGGCTTAATATAATTTTATTTAATTATTTTAGTCTATATTATTGTTATGTTAATGGGCTGTTACAATTAATTAAATAACCCATAGTTATTTTTATTCTTTGTTTTAGCTTATTTTAGGGTTTTCTACTATTTGAAAGAAACAAGAGTTTTAGGGTTTCTTAGTGTTTAAAAGAAAATAAGAATTTTAGAGTTTCCTAGTATTTCAAGAAAACAAAGCTTATTTTTGTGGATTCGCTACAGTAACTCTAGGTAATAGGGTTAGATTAGGAGTCATAATTCTATTAGAACCTGCATTCCTATTAATGTAAGATTAATATTAGGGTTTTAGTATTTAAACAACTTTAGGATGTTATTTTGTAACAACTCTTGATAAATAAAATTCTGTAACTTTGTGAGAATTTGTGAGTAATTCTTTTTGAATTCTTGCGTAAACTTAGACTTATCAAAGGCTTTATAATTTTTTTGGTGTCATCTCTTTGTAGCCTAGGTTATTAAGATGAGTTTCTCAACAGGTCTAGGGTTTGTAACCTGATCATATTAGCTTTCCAGGTTATGATTCACTTGTTCACGGATTTTTAGGCTACTTTGCTTATGGGTTCACATCAGTTGGTATGAGAGCATGGCTTCAAGATCAGGTTATTCTATAACACCCCATTCTCATACTTATTCAATCAATCAATATTGCATAATGCTACATCATTTCATACAAAGAGTATTATTATTACATGATTCTTAAATGTCTACAATTTCTAAATTCCTTACACGTATAAAGAGTTATCTATATAACTAGTTTTTAAACTTATAATTACTTTATTAATTACACATATAAAAAAATTTTCATCTATACTTAACTAACCTTGCACACGTCCTTTGTTACTTCTACATACTATTCTCTAAAAAATAAAATTTTTACAATATATAGTGAGATATAATCTTAGTAAGTAAATCATGCAAGTTTTTCTAATATTAATGTGACACATAACATATTTCTTATCTTTTCAAAGCAATAATATTTGCACAAATAGATCAATGAATTGTTAAACTATCAATTAACACAAGAATTCATTCATATTTCAAACATTTTCATGATGGCTTAGTCAGTTAGTGTCACTTGCACCTAAGGTGATATGGATCTAGAACGTAATCACGTATTTCGTTTAAAGTGAATAATCTTTCTATTTCAAACATAACAGAAACGTGCGTAGCACGTTAAACAGAATTCTGAATAACTCACAAGTCTCGTATTTGATATGAGACCCAACCAAATCAAAATAAATATTAACTAACGACTAAAGCCATAAAATCATTTTCATTTATAAATATTCACACATCGACATTATTTTTAACAATTATTTCATGAATTTAATATCAGCATATAAAACATTCAAAATTTTCAATTTTCATATTATTTTCAAACACATGCATAGATATTATATTACTTCAAAAGCAATAAAATATATGCATAATTTACTTACTACAAAAGGAGGGCAACCATTCCCACCAACGATCCTCTTGCCTAACTTGATTCTTCTCTCCGTATTCTTATAGCCTAATACCACAAATATATAGATCATATTTTTTACTATTCAATTAATCAATGTAAGTGTTCTAAATGCGATATTTGTGGAATTAGTATCTAAAATTTCTTAGTTTTACCTATTAAATTTAACTAACTAAGGTCATTTACCTGATTTTCAACAACGAATTCTCGTTTCTAGTTTATTCTAATTCATATTTTTTACTATCATAAATTTATACATTTTCACTTAAACAAATAAATAAGGTTTTGATCTAAAAACTGTAATAAAATACGGTTTATAATGGGATTATTGTTGCAAATACTGTTCATACTATAGTACTGTAGAAAATTACTATTCATACTGGATACTGTAGCTACAGTACTGTTGTATTGTGATTATTGTACAAACAATTATTGTACAGATCGAAGTTATTGTAGTACCTTTAAAAATACTGGTCACTCAAGAGAAAAAAATTATAATTTATTCTTATCAACACTTAAATTAATGCCAAATCAACTTAATACTACATTTCCTACTCCAATTCAACACAATCTAACAATTTTTTTTAATGTAAAATTAAGTAAAATTTTCTCAAATAAATAGTGATCTTCAATTTCAATTCATGCTTAAAATCAAAATTCAAGCTTCTTACGCGTTATAAAGCTTACTGGTAACTAGAATTTAAAAGAAAATCGCTCAAATTTGAAGTAATTTGGCCGAAATTTGAGAGAGAATGAGAGACCAAGCTTCTATTTTTGTGAAAAAGAAGAAGATAAAGTTATACTCAAAAATGAAAAGAAATGGCCAAATTTTATATGTTTTGATAAGCAAAATTTCATAAAGATCCTTATTCTTTTTAAAATTTTGAAAATAATTTAAAACTTTGAAAAACATTCATTTTAGTCCTAATTAAAAAAAATTAATTCAAGCACTATGTCTTTAATCTAAAATCTAATTATAACCTAACTTTATAAAACTAATTTTGGGCTTAAACAAATAACACTATTTTTAGCCCAAAATTCAATCATTTACCCAAAAATTCTATATTACATGAAATTTTAATTAAACAAATAACATCAAATTATTCGATTAAATTTTCTAAATATTGCAGATGCTACAGTTATAAAATTTTAAAATTGCGAGTGTTACATATTTTATCATCTGTATTTAATTTTGTGTTCATCGAGTAAAAATAAAATAATATATATATATATATATGATATATTAGGCTTTAATACACTAACGTTTTGAGGTTTGAATATATTGTTCTTAGTTTAGTTTATCTTACTTGTTAAGTCATTAAAAAAAAAATTATTTTGCAATTTTATTTTTCTTTTAATCATCTTGTTTGTTGCATGTCTTTTTTGTTCCTTACGTGTCTTTCTTGTTTCTTGGGTGTCTTTTTTTTTTTTTTTTTTTGCTTGTCTTTCTTGTTTCTTGCATGCCTTGCTTTTGAGTTATAAGGGGAAAAAGAGAAGTGAAACTGAGAAATCCATGGGCACAAAGGTGAGAGAAACTGAGAGTGGAAAAAAAGAGAGTGAGGGGAGAGTGGAATATGCTTTTTTTGCCAAAATTAGAGTATGGGCATAGACCAACTATGGGCAGATTTTGGCCAAGATTCGAGGATGAATCCTTTTGAAGAGAAGAGGAATGATGGAATCCAAAATGATCCACAAGTTGATCAAGTTTTCAAGATCCAGTGCATGTTCTGAATTTGCTTATTCATTTTCATATGTAATGAAGGTGCTGTCAGTTAGGAGAGTTCCAAATAGACAATAATAGCAGACTTTACTGTAGAGGCTGAATATATTGTTGCTTCATAAGCTGCAAAGGTGGTTGTTTGGATGTGCAATTTTGTATCTGAACTAGGTGTCATTCCTAGCATGTGTTATCCGATAACCATATTCTGTGACAATACCGGAGCTATTGCACAGGCAAATGAACCAAGAGTACACTAAAAGTCTAAACATATTCAGTATAAATATCACATTTTGATAGAGTTTGTTAAAGTTGGAGATATCCTTGTACAGAAAGTGACTTCAGTGGATAATGTTGCTGACCCATTCACTAAGGCGATAACACTAAAATAGCTAAACATACATCTCAAGAAGATTGGTATAAGATACAACAGTAAATAACTTTAGTGCAAGAGGGCGATTATTAGTATATGCCTTAGAACTCATTTGTGTTATCAGGTTTAGGGTTATAGATCTTATTAGTTTATATTATTAATGAAAGAAGAGTACTTTATTCACACATGTAAGCTAATTTTTTTATTGAATCATGCTATATAATAATATATATATATATATGAATTATCTAGATAATTCATTTAATAGTTAAATAAAATTATCAAAGTCGTACCTTACAGAAGTTATATTGATTGGGTAGTCATATCACATAATATGCATACTAGATGCCGCTGATGAATATCATGAGATGATATTAGTAAGAGTAACAATAAGAGTCATGTCATAAGGGTATTAGTATGGAGAAATAGTAAGAGAACTATTTTTAGAATGTGACCAAAGAACAATAAATCACGTGGTATGCACGTAGTCAATGATTTATCTTTAAATTATACTAGTGTGCAAAGTGATATTCTAACCTGAGACATCAGAGTCGAAACTCATATGGATATGCATAGTTTATATGGTGTATACATATAGGACTAGCCATGTCCTGTATAAAATCTGGTTTGGTTATGTGTTGTTCATATCCACCTTCAGATGATAGTCAAGATGGGATATGTTGGCTCAATAATTAAAGTGAGAGTTTCTGCTGATTTTTGCTGGGTCTAGCTCTTAGATGAGTATCAATAAATGTCTAAAATTAAAAGTCTCTAGACAAAGCAAATTTTTTTAAGAAAACCCACACAAAAAGTTCATGTTGGAAAGTTTATGATATATTGATCAACATTTCGCAGAAGAATTTAGATTAGGGTTTTGAGATCCATGTACCTTTCCTCAAATGGACAACGAAAATATTTTATCCACACATTATGTACAATCAGAGTAAGTTTGATGAATAAATTCTTCATTGTGATTTAGATGATGTGGCACATTACTAGATGTTACCTGCAGTCATTGAATTTGTTGAATAGTTCAAATTTGAAGAGTTTGGATACGACTCATGGCTAACCCATGGTGAACTTTTATGGTCACATCAATATCTTTATGCATTAGAAAGTTATGGGAGAAAGTTAAATATTATCCAGATGAGGGTTAGCACCTTCCAAGGTAATATAGGGCCAACATATATATATATATATATATTAAGAATTCTTTAAATTGTTAAAGAATTAATCATTTTATACTTTTATTTAATTTACATTAAATTACATGCTCAATGTATAGTATTGATTATCAAAAAATGTTATTGGAAATTATTTTCATAACTTTGCATTAATTATAAATTAATATTGTATTAATACAAATAGTTTTCTTAATAGTTAATGAAAGAAAAAATTTTAATTTTTAATTTTGCAAAGGCTTTGCACAATTAATTATAAATTAATGTTGTACAAATACAAATAGTTTTCTTAATGGTTAAAGAAAGAAAAATTTATAATTATTAATATTGCGAAGGGTTTGAACAATTAATTAAATAATTTTCCATGGGTTTCTAGTATATAAATGTAGTTAATCCAATTTTGAAAGTGGTGGTTCACATCCACAATTCCAAAAATTGAAAGAGAAATTGTTCTCCCATTTCTTCAAGGTTCAGCAATGATTCCAAATTGCATTTGGTGGTATAGATTGAAGAGAGTTTATAGTTTAAGCTTATTCTTCATCAATTCATCAAGGTAAGACAAGGTATGTTTGATCCTTTAACTTGATTTTAAAATATATTAGATATATATTTTTAATTTATACATGTGATGCGAAAAAAAATTTAAAAGCTTTAATCCATGATTAGGCCATAAATCACTCTTTCACAATGGTGTTCTTTTGATCGTTTGTATTACCTGGTCAATCAGTATTACAAAAGCTAATAAGATTAAAGTTAGTGTATTTAAAAAACCAAATACCATAATCACTAGTTCCATTTACATAACGGATAATCCTCATAATAGTAGATAAATGTGACTCTTTAGGAGTTACTTGGTATCTATCATAAACTCTTACGCTAAAACTAATCTCAAGATGACTTACTGTCATGTATAGCAAGCTATCAATCATGCCTCTAAAAGAAATTGGATTCACACTAGTACCACCATCACCTTTTGACAATTTCGCATTTGTGTCCATAGGTGTCCTCATGTGTTTAGCAGTTTCCAACCCAAACTTCTTGAAAAATTTTTGGCATACTTACCTTGAGTGATAAAAATATCATCCTCAAATTATTTAACCTATAAACCTAGAAATTTAGTTATCCAACTAAACTCATCTCAAATTCAATCTCACTTGATCAACAAATTCATGCACTTTAGCTTCAGAAGGCCTAAAACACATGGGCTTTTGGGTTGTTTTAAATAGGTTTCTTCATTCAAAATTTCATTCAATAATGCATTTTTTACTTCCATTTGAAATAATTTAAAGCCTAAAACATATGCAATTGCAAGAAGTAATCTTATTGATTATAACTTAGATACAAGAGCAAAAGTAATGCAGAACAAGCATTGATGGGTCGTGATTTCATTCACTAAGGCCCAAGAATGTTATATCATTAACAAGACAAAAAAAATACCAAAACTCACATTTGAAATAACTCTCTATTGAGAAAAATAAATAATCCTTTTTTTTTTACAACAAATAAGACAATATATATAGTCTCCTAGAATCCTAGACCAAGTATAATTTAAATAAAATAAAGTACACTAAGTAGGAATAAAAATACTAAATTAAGAAAGAGTCCTAAACTAAGTAGAATTTAAATAAATAATCATAGATTAAGTAAGAGTCATTAGTGTTCTCCATCAAAAAGTCTCATCAAAATCAATTCCCTCAATTTATGTGCACCCTTGAGTAACTAACCTAACTTTGTTTCTCACTATGTTACCAAATTCATCAGTTTTATTCTTAAATATTCATTTGGTTCCAATAACATTAATGTACGTAGGTTTAGGTACTAATGTTCATACATTATTCCTAATGAATTGCTCTAATTCTTCTTGCATAGTATTTACCCAAGATTCTTCTAACAAATATTCTTTTACACCTTTAGGTTCAATTAACGAAGTATAACAAATATATTTTGTCATGCTTTCATATAACCATGCTTTCATCGAGATTACCTATTATAAGACCGAATGGATGATTTTTCTTTACTGTAGATGATTGTTCTCTTCTGATCTGATCTAAGATATTATGGCCAAATTCGAATTCAGAATTTAATTATTTTTGTTCTTTAGTTTCTATTGTAACAAAATCTTGAATTTTTGTCGCAACATACTCACTTCTAGTTTTTATGTGATTTTTAATATCTTTCTTTTCTGCATTAACCTAATCTTCATTCTCCTCAATAATGCTAATGACTTCTTCTTCTTGTGAATAATTTGTAAAATCATTAAATTCATCAATAACTACATTTACAGATTCTATAATAGTTTGGATTCTCACGTTATACTATAACGCCCGTAATTTTAGAAATTTGTAACTGTAGTATCTGCAGTATGTAGAAATTTTAATCAAATAATTTGATATTATTTAATTAATTAAAATTTCATACAACTTAAAATTTTGGGTGAAAAATTAAATTTTGGGCTAAAAATTATATTATTTATTTAGGCTCAAAATTAATTTTATAAAGTTGGGTAATAAGTTTTTGAATTAAGGAAATAGTATTTGGATTAATTTTGGACTTAATTATAAATATTTTGAAATATTAAAGGTTATTTTAGAATTTTTTTAAAAGGACTAAAATGAAAGTTTTACAAAGTTTAAGTTATTTTTATAATATTAAAAAGAGAAGGGGGTCTAATTGATATTTTACATTCCACAATATATCCCAATTTGTATTCTTCTTCCCCATTCCAGTAACCAACCATTCGTCCCTTCCATTTTCACAAATGCTCTCATCTTCATTCTCAAATTCTGGCCAAATTGCTCCGGATTCGAGCGGTTATTTTTCAAATTTGAGTTTCCGGTAAGCCATTTAACATGTTACAAACTTGAATTTTAGATTTTAAGACTAAATTGAAATTATAGTTACTGTTTATCCAAATAATTTATCGTTAATTTTGCATAAAAAATGTTATATTGTGTTGAATTGGAATGTGAAATGCAGTATTGAGTTGATTTGACATTAATTTAAGTGTTGATCGAAAAAAATTAGAGTGTTTTTCTCTCAGATGAACAGTAACTTTGAAGGTGCTACAGTATTTTTGAATAAAGCTACAGTAATCTCGATCTGAACAGTAACTGTTTACACAGTAACTTTAATATATACAGTAACTGTTTACACAGTAACTCTGACATAAACAGTACTTTCTGCGTAAACAGTATTTTTACTACAGTCAATTAAAATCGTATTTGTTTACTTAGGTAAAAATATGTAGATTTAGGGTTGTCGAAAATATGAATTAGTATTAGTTTACAATAGAA